>BMAO01020290.1:0-17596 GCA_019973975.1 Trichonephila clavata
AAAATAATGATACCATTTAAATAAAGGTCTTATCATCCCCAATGCCTTCGTACTTAACTATAAATATAAGATAGGTAATACTATCATTCATACATATGTCTGAAAATATCTTCTTTGTTCTTAGAAAATAAAGCTTAAAATGCATTCTAAACAGATAAAATTGTATTATGTGTTATAAAATAAGGTTTATCTACATCTTTTGTGAACATGTGTTCTGAAAATATTTCAAATCACTATAAATTGGGTGGAAAAAAGAAATTTAACAAAATAATTACTAAATGAAAATTTTATATATAAAATTAAAACGAGGAAATTGTAACTGCATTAAAGATCTCGCTTACAATGTAAACTTTGTTGAAAGCTCAAAGTATACGAAAGAAAAAGAAAAAATATTGTATTTTAAATTTAAAATAAACAGTATTCCTGTGCGGATTTATCTACACAAACAAGTAGTGAAAAGCGTAAAATTTGAAAGGGTAGTTTTTTTTGAACGAGTTTCAAATATATTATTATTTGAACGGAACAAAGATTTTGCATTCAGTCTAGAAAAATAGTTCATTAGCAACTTTTTTTTAAATGAAATTTTTAAAATAATACCTTTATTTGTGATTTTTCCTCATTAAATTGATATTTTATTGTTTGTCTTCCATAAACTGTGCTGTTTAATTTTTATTTAGCATAAACTTTATTCAATATTAATGATGTGAAACGTAGTTGTATATGATAAAATGCTTAGCAACAATTCATATACTCATAATAATTATATGGAATTTTTCTGGAATTTTGTATATACCTTCCGATTATTTATTTTTCATTTAATTTTTGCATAAGCATATTTAATGTAAAAAGGGTAACAATTTTATTTTATCCCAAATTTTTGTTATTGGAAATTTTTGAATGCATATAGAATTATTTTTATTTCTTTCGTTGATAATTTCAATTATGAGAATATAACATTTAAAAAGATATCGTGAAATATTATTTCTTTCATTACTTTGAAATATTTTCTTCTTTGGATTATTACATTACATAACTTTAATGTGTGTGTTTACGTTTCTTTTGCGAGCTAAAATATATGATTTTATTAAAATTTTTATATGCTGCTGCTTAGATAAACATGAAACAATTGTAAACTTATTTCTTATAAAAATGCCTACCTATTCAATCAATGTGTTGTTGATATGAGTTTTTTAGAATGGATTATGAAATATTCAAAACCCACGACCTTCAGTTCCATAAGCAGGTCCAGTACCACTGAAGATCCGCCGTGTAGGGGCGCGATGCACGTAAAATCTGTCGAGAGCTCAAACGTCCTCCGTTAGTGTGGTAGTTAGGAGAGGGGGTGCCAGCTCGGGTGTCGTCCGCGTCACTTGACCATTGTTCAAAATTACGCGGACCGTCCCCAAAAGCCCTCGTGTAGCTGAACAGTGGGACGTTAATATTCACTCACTCACTCACTCAGTAAGCAGGTCATACCCTGGACCAAAATGATCACTTCATTCCGGAGGCTGTTTTACTGGCTTATTAGATGTTACTACTACACACTCCCCCCAGTGAGTAGGTGGATAGGCGAACGAACGATATAGATGTTACTGTTAATTAGAGATGCGTTCAAGTGAGTCTGACGAGTTTGTTTGGCTGTGTCAAGTGAGTCTGACGAGTTTGTTTGGCTGTGTCAAGTGAGTCTGACGAGTTTGTTTGGCTGTGTCAAGTGAGTCTGACGAGTTTGTTTGGCTGTGTCAAGCCAGATTGTGAGTACATAAAAAAAATGCCTGTACCTGTTCAATCCATAGTGCATTTGTGCTTCTGTTGTGATTGGCTGGATATGACATACCCCAGTCAATGGATCGGACGCAGTGGTCTGGTTTCATGGCCACCACTTTTCCAAATCTCACACCGCTGGATTTTTAGCCTATAGGAAATTCTCAAAAATTGGTGTATCAAGACGAAACGACACACAAAAGGACTTAATTACTCGTCTGTATGCTGTTTATACTTCTGTGAACAACGCACGGCTGGGAAGTGGGCATTCATCTATTCCACAGCTTGCTCAAGCCTGCCTCAATATGCACGGCGGACGCTTTGAACATATGCCTTTATAAATATTTGCAAATATTGCTGTTGATGCTCAAATACGGCTGTGACGTCATAAGTTGTTTTTTCGTATTTTTCTCGCAAACTGTGGATCGTACAGGTATCGTTTTTTGGACATTTTATGTATTTTCAACGAAGAATCTGGCTGTGCAAAGTTTGGGTGCTATTTTTGGGACCCCCTGTATATAGGTATAAACTATTATATTTGAAATGTATTTTGCTTTTATTAAAGTTTTTTGATTTATAATTAATTTGTACATATTTTCTAAAAGTGTTTTTATTTTCTTACTTGGGGTCATAATAAATTAAATTTGAAATATAGTTTTTCCGTTTTTTGTGGAGTAAAAATTTATGAAGTTATTTGTAGTTTCCAAGTCTTACTCAAAGCATTTATTATCATATAATACTGGAAATCAACAATATTATTAATAAATTAGTATTAATTTTTCAGTATTCCACATGTTTTATTTTTTGAATATTACTTATCGACTATCATAATTGATTTATATTTATGATTAATAGCCTTTTGTGTACGTAGTAACTACAAAAGGGAAGTTTGATTTCTTAAAACTACTTTATAACATTATAATCGTGTCTTAAGCTTAAAGATGTTTATTGAACTTTTTTATTTGAACAATAATCTGTATATATTTAAGTTGATATGTTGTAGCGCCATCTGGTGGGAAGCTGCAACAAAGAGGATAGCGCAAAAACCTCCACAAAAAGATATTTACATGCCTATTTTCATAGTGAATGGTGTTGGAGTAAAGCGAGGTATTATGCAATCGAATAGCTCTATCCCAAACGCAGGGTTTCTAAATTTCTCTCTGCTGTTCCGTCGTTACTATCCCCTAATTGTGATGAATTTGGAGTATTATTTATTTTTCATTATTTCAAAACCTTTATACATTATTTTGAGATAAAGGATTACTTTTTTGAAAAAGTTTTATCTTTTGCTTTCTTATCACAATCACTTTTCTGACAATTGGTTTAAATAGATAAAGATTCCTTTAAAACAAATTCAACAGCTCTCTCTTTATCAATCGCATAATACACACAAATCTGCAGATTCAGCAAATTGTTTACACACTTTGTCAGATTAATTGAGTGTTTGTTTTCTCTCATAAACATTATCTATTAAATAAATAAATCACTTGAAATTCTCCCTTTTTTAAAAAAAAAAAAACATTTACATTATCTTGGCGAGCAAATTTTGTAATACTGCTCTTGAATTTTCATTGATCATTCCTCTTATCAAATCGAAACAAGACAAATACCGATACGATATTGCATCGACTGTGTCAATTCAGTTTACTAGTGTGCCTTCTTATCGATACAAACCCTTCTTAGACAATCAGTCAAATGCTTGTTACAGCTGAAGAGGGAATAAATGTTATAAGTTAAAGAATATAGCATTTGATAAATTTTCTATCCAAATGAATTTTTGTGGTTCCTAGTTAAACAAGGGCTTTTCAAAGTTTCAATATTTGTGACCTAATATTCAATCATAATTTTCATCGCCCCCCCCTCCTTACTATAACAATGTATTGAATTCAATAATACTATTTTTTGACGCTAAAGCCACAATGCAACTTTAACCTCTTAAGTGCTACTGGCTTATGTAAACGTCTCGCTTACCCAAAGTCTTAATTGGACCGGACGTATATATACCCCTTTCCGAAGCATAATCTTTTCTGTCCACTGCTATCCATTAAATTATTCCGAAAGGCTTTGGAATGCAATAAAAGGACTTGACAGTGTGTGTTTGTGAAGGATTTACTTATTTCAGAGGATTTATTTATTCCTTTTCTCCCCCCCCCCCACTCCAATTCATCCCATACACACGCCTACGTGGAAAACGATTTCATTGGGGAGCGAATCGCGTTACTTTTAATCGACAATGAAGGGATTATTTATAAACGTACAAATTATCAGATAGGTGTTAATTTTTGTAATAATTTTCTAGATGACAAGCCCACATAGTCACTGGTAACTATTAATGTTGTTCTTAACTTAATATTATCCAATTAATTATAAAATACATTGTGCAGTACTGATACATTTATAAGTGTATTATGTCATTGTAAATGTGTATTTTATTTTTTATTTTGTCGGAATGTATTTTGTTTGCTTACTTTAAGTGAATTAATAAATTTTTTTAAATGTCCTTTTCCCCCCGACTTTTCAATATGCTCGCGCCCCCTTCGTAGAGTTATCACGCCCTCTGGGGGGGGGGGGGAATCCTATCAGTTTGAGAAACGCTGCGTTAAACAATGATGCATTTAGTGTTTGTATTAGATTGCACCAATAACTTTTTAAGGTATGTGACTACCTTCGGAGCACTTTTTTTGAAATATATAAATTTTCAACTAAATAAACTTATTTTTATTTGAAATGGGGCATAAAACTAGGAATTGAAGTACAACTTCCACAAATTTAAAAAAAAATTTCGATATATCGGGAATTTTGAGTGAAATTTTAGTGAAAAATTGCAGTTACTGTAAGGCTTGTATTGAAAATTCTAATTAATAAATTCCAATAATATTTATGCAGTACATAAATAGAATCATTATCTGTGCTTAGAGCTATAAAACTTGTGGTACTTTAAAGAAGTTTTTGAAGTATGGTATTTTTTATGCAAGAACTCAATTTTTTACAAAAAATTAATGTTATTTTCTCACAAAAAGTGCCATAAAATACATAAATATATACACAGAGATTAGATTGTATCTAGACTGGAGATAAAACTAAACGAAACATTTTCTGAAAATTTCAATTCAATATCTTAAAAAGAAATCCTGTAGTGAACTTTACCGTGAAGCAAAAAATTGAAAAACATAGTTTCTCAGAAAATGCATTTAAAGATTTTAATATGGTATAAAAAATTTTCTACTACTAATTGTACATTTTTTAAACTCACCATATATATGGATCAAGATCTTTTTATCTTCATGTTTAACTAATTCGGACTTTTTTTAAAAAACTTTTTCTGTCTTCTGGAGAGTTTTATAGACTATAACAATTGTCGTTTTTAGTGAAATTTTGATGAAAAATTGCATTTACAGAAAATTCTAATGAATGTATTCAAATAATATTTATACAGTACGTGAATAACATCTTTATATGTGTTAGGGGAAAAAATATTTGTAATACTTTTGAAAGTTTTTTAATTATGCCAAATTTTATGCAAAAACACGATTTTTTAAAAAAATTAATGATCTTTTTCCATAAAAAAGCAATAAAGTACATAAATATGTACACAGAGATTAGATTTTGATTCATAACACAGATATAACTAAATAAAACATGTTCTGAAAATTTCAATTCAATATCTTACAAATATTTTGAGTAGGGTTGTACTTCCGGTTTACTAATTATGCTATAACTTTGTTTCTAAATGTCGTAAAAATAAAACTAGAGTGTTTTTTGGAATCTTAAATATATGGGCTATAAAATAAAAGTATAAAACAAATTTTGAAAATTTTTCCCTAAACAACGAATTTTGGGTAGTCACATACCTTAAAAATGTTTAAGTTAGGTTTAAAAAAAAATTACATTAAGAAATAATATTCTGAAGTATGAATTCTGGATGACGCAGGAAGATAATGTATGAAGTGAAGGAGGGGCTCTATACGCACCCATCTCTCTCTCTTTTTTTTAATACTGTTCTGAAATATCACGGCTCAAGAAAATCCACCTTTTTTCAAATGGTTAATTTACTTTATCGTGTTTTAGGATTATTAGTTGATCAACGAAGGGATGAGGATGAAATTCATCAATTAGTGTTTCCAGTTTAATTTTTGAGTGCCTTAAACTTGTTTCAAATTTGGAAAATCCTTTTTTTTAACATTGAACGTAGAAAGCACACTAGAATTTTACCAAAATATGTCTCAAAATACCGTATTTATTCAAATCTAAGCCGCATCCCAAATTCTCAACACGCTTTTGTGAAAAAATAACAGTGTAAAATGGTTTATATGAATATCCTATATTTACGAAATTAAAGAAAAAAGTTAAAATAAGATCTAATAAGAAGTGAATATTTAACATATATCACCAATATTAAAAGCTTCTAAGTACACACATAAACCTGTAATTGCTCTTACGATCACAGTATAAATCTCAATTTCCCTCAATTCCCTCAATGGATATTTCTGCCTTCGATTCTAACCCGCAACCGATTTTTAGTAGCATTAACATTGGAAAAAAAGTACAGCTTAGATTCGAATAAATATAAAGATTTAAATGAGAATCAAGAATAGAACATTCAGAAACAAAAGAGCAATGAATAAATAAATAAAATAAAATAAATAAATAAATAAATAAAAACTTTTATGATAAAAAAATCAACGCTGCAAAATATTTCAGAAACTAGATTATGTTCTCAAAATGTCATTACCGGATGAAAGTTGCTGGATTCAAGTATAGCGGAAGCAGTAGAACTTTCTAGTCAATATATATCTATTCATCTTGCAGTAAACAAATGTACTTTTTATCAACAAGTAGCGACGAATAATTGACTGGTATTGTTAATACTTTTATTTTAAATTTTTAATCCTCTCTTGAGGCAATTTGTATGCGTTTCTAGTTCTTGCTTCAATTATTAATTGAAACATGTATGAATTTAATATTAATAGTTAATATTTAAATGCTGTGTAAGTATATAAATGTGCATAGCTTGGCATACACATAAAAAACCTATAAAAATTGGTTTTTAGTTGGATTCTTTAGTTAGTCTCTTTTTCTATAAAAATTGTACGCTTTTTTTCCACGAATTGTTTAATTTTTGAGAAACGTTTCTTTGTGTAAAAAAAGATTTAGATGTAATTTTTTAAAATTTTAATTCTATTTTTAGAATAGAACTGTTTGGATTGCTTAGATATCTCAGTCGGTCTGTCTCTCTCACACACAGGTGTTTTTGATCGGTGACCTATCGGTAATTTATTTTGAATGAGTATAGCTATAGTATCAAAATGGCCATATATATATATTATATATGGCCATATTATATATATATATATATATATATATATATATATATATATATATATATATATATATATAAATGTTTGGGATCTTTGGGAACAATGATGTTCAAGTCGTGATTTTTAATTTCGATTTTTCTAAGAGTTTGTCGTGCCGAATTATGCAGGCTGGTCCATTTTAAATGAAGCTGGACCTCTAAGTAGTCATCTGGCGTGGCGTGAAATTTAGGAGAATACTATTCCACCTCAGGCGTTGTTCTTAATTTTTTGCTCTTTTCTCATACTGCTATAGTGCCCATTTGTATCTTAGTCCTCATACTTCTGCAGAGTGAAATTAATCAGTCAACATTTTGAATGCGGACACTGAATTGCAGTATAAATCAGTAATCACGAGAAACTTTGGATCTTTCTCATGGCATCTATTTTATTTATCTCATATTTGAAGAGCATGAATAATTTTTTATTTAGTAGATTATAATATTGTATAAATGCAGAAGAGCTTTTTTTACCGTCTGATGACAACGCAATCGGACATTTTCCAACAAATATTAAAGAAATATTAAATGCCAAAATTAGATCATGCGCAGTTGGCAGTTGCAATGGAGTGTTATCCATTCTGGAGGCGGAGTCAGGGCTTTTTCCATCTCGGTCCGTCTACAAGTTATTTTGAATAATACAGACAGAACGAATGGATATTGTTTTCATATATCAATACAATGCAAGTTAATTTTCTTCCCTATAAGCATTTGGATAATAAACTTTTCTTAAGACTAATTCTGTTCAAACTTTTTGACTTAAGAGCTGTTCTCATAGTGGACAGTTTTTTATTTCAGCATGGAGTGAATGTTTGAACTCATTTAAAGCATTGCGTATTTTTTCTGTTATTAATTTATTTTCTTTATAGCTCACGTGTTACTTCTAAATGCGAAATTTTAGTAATCAATCAATTTTAAATATAGTAATAATAATAATAATGAAATAACTACAATTTATCCCGACATGATTCATCTTTTGCTGCATTATTCGTTTCCTACCAAGTCACTGATCCAAAAGTATTATTGGTATTTATTAAATATTTTCTTTTTGCTATAAATACCGGGTGTTCATAATTAAACTTGAAATTTGCAAGCAGTCTGTAGCAAAAACTATATAGCGGAATTGCATGCAAATTGAGTAATGGCAGTATGGAATGATGAGAATTTTATCGAGGGGGAAAACAATGAGTTTCAAAAACCACCCTTAGGTGGTGCACTATAGCTTTATTGAGAACATATAAGAAATCTACAAAAGTTTACTAAACATACTCGATATGCTGTCCACTATTGTCTGCTACCGCCTGGAAGCGTAAAATCGCATGTTCGACAGTTGAAAGCAACATAAACTGGGAAATGTTACTGACATGGCGTTCTATGCTTTCTCTAAGGTCGGATAGAGATGTGTGAGTGAGAGAATATTAACGTCGCACTGATTAGCAACACGAGGGCTTTTGGCGACGGCCCGTGTAGTTTTGAACCATGGTCAAGTGACGCGGACGACACCTGAGCTGATACCCCCTCTCCTAACTACCACACCACACCAACGGGAGGATGTTTGAGCTTTCGACAGAATAAATGTGCATCGCGTCCCCTACACGGTGGGTCTTTAGTGGTACTAGGATCGAACTAATGACATGCTTAGCCAAGATCCGATGCCTAGACCACTCGGCCACCGCGGCCCGGATAGAGATGTGATGCGATCACAGAAGACAATGGCCTTGAGGTATCCCCACAGCCAAAAGTCGCAAAGATTCAAGTCAAGGGATATATGAGGCCAAGTTGTAGGAAAATGCCGGATGATGATTCGTTCGTCACCGAAATAGCTGCGGAGAATACTTGTTTCACACAACAGGCGATGTGTGGATCAGCACCGTCCTGCATAAACACTGTGGTTGCATCATACCGCCTTGTCTAGAGAGCCGGAATAACGGATTGTTCGAATGTAGCGGATCGTTGACCGGTGTCAGTGCATGTCACAGGGCTTGCGGTGCTGTGCTTTTTGAAAGAAAAAAAATGTTTTCACAATGAAGGTTGCAGTAAAACCGCACCAAGCCATTGCATGCGAAGAGTGTAATGGAATTGGTAGGAATTGATGTGGGTTTGTACCAGCCCAAATACGGCTATTATGCGTGTTAACCGCACTTTCCAGATGAAAATAGGCCTCATCGGTCCAAAAAATGTTCCATGGGCATTCATCCAGGAGCTCACGCAAAAGTTTGTCTACTATCCAAATCTGGTAAGAGCTGCTGCACTAGCGACTGTTTATAGATATAGTAGCTTCAACTCCTTGAGGCCACTGTGGCCGAGTGGTCTAGGCATCGGATCATGGCTAGCGTGTCATAAGTTCGATCCTAGTACCACTAAAGATCCGCCGTGTAGGGGACGCGATGCACGTTTATTCTGTCGAAAGCTCAAAAATCCTCCCTTTGGTGTGGTGTGGTAGTTAGGAGAGGGGGTGTCAGCTCAGGTGTCGTCCGCGTCACTTGACCATGGTTCAAAATTACGCAGACCGTCGCCAAAAGCCCTCGTGTTGCTAATCAGTGCGACGTTAATATTCTCTCACTCTCACTCACCCTTTGAAGAATCTTATGAACTGTGGAACGAGGTGGTCAACCGATGCTGCAATGCGCCGAACACTAGTGTTGCCGATGGTTTGCGCGATCTGTCTTCCTCCACTTGCGTCGCTACATCATCCTCTGCCTGTGCTGCAACACACTTTTGTTCCTGGCTGAATCCCCAATGTTCCCGTTGCTTCAATTTTCCTTATCTTGTTTGTTAGTCCTTGAATACTAAGTGGATCTTTTCATAACCACTTCAAAGACTGAAATTTCTGCATAGCTTTGATAGCAGATTCACCGTTTTGGTAAAACAATTTCACCAGTAAAGCACGTTCCTGGAGAGTCAACGTCATCTTCCTTGACTTTGAAACGAGTATTGTGACGGATCTATCCACGACTATATTAAGACCTTGGGGACTCTTCTGGGGAAAAATGTTTTAATTCAACCAACTTTCGCCGACCAAGAAAGCGTGATTATCTAAATGAAGTATATTATATAAATTCTGTTTTGCGAGTTTGAGTGTTAGCAAGTTGGAGTTGGCAAATGGGAGTTAGAAAAGAGTAGCAAGTGAGTTGGCGAGTTAGTTGTTAGTTGAAGATTGAAGGATCGTGGAATTATTAAGAGATTTTGGAATTAGTCCACGAAAAGGATTATGGAGAGTGGATCCGACGATATTGATTTAAGCCAGATAAAGATCTCCTGCAAGATTCAAGTGTAGGATCCGCTGCATAAAAAGTACAGGTATCGTGAACTTGTTTAATTAGAAGTTAGCTTTTAATAGCGTGCTACGTAGTTTATATTCAGCGTATTTAAGCTATCGTAGATTCAGTTGAGGGTCCGTAGTATTATCCCCGTGTTAGTGAATCTCATCTCCGCTCTCTACTATTTGATCGCCTATCTTAATTAGATTGTTATTGTGTCTGATTGATATTTTGGTAACAATAAATTAATTAGATTGAAATCATGTCTGTTGATCATTCAGTTTCTCCCACACACCTAGCCGGGTCTGTGGGTAGACAAGGGGTTTCAGATGAAACCAGGAACCGACAGATATTACAGTATGACTGCGGTTCGCCTCACGCATTCTTTCCCGCGTGTTACTGCGCGCGCACAGGATGACTATGGTTACGACATTTGCATATGCAAATATTTTACATTGCACAACGCCATCTAGTGGTAGTTTTTAAAACTCATTGTTTTTTTTCTCTCGATAAAAATTTCCATCATTTCATTTTGCCATTACCCAATTTTCATGCAATCCTGTTGTATAGTTTTTGCTACAGACTACTCAAAAAATTTCAAGTTTAATTGTGGACACCAGTATATTTGTAGATAATATTTCCTTTAAATTTTGTAATTAATAATGATATAATTATTGAGTATGGTAATGAGTGGAAAAATATTCATTGGGCTAAATTTGAGTTGTTTTTATTTTAATACATAAATCTATTATATAATTATGAATCGTAAGAACGTGCTTGAATATGAGATTTATAAAATTTAAAAGAAAATGTAAGTTTATACGATAAAAGTGAGGAAAAATTCTAACTTCCAGTAACTTTCAAATTTTTTGTTTCTTCTCCTATTATTTACACCTTAACTCAAAGTTATATTATGAAATTTATCAGAAATGCAAAGCTGTTTTTGCCAGACGAAATTTGTTTTTCGTTAAAACTGTTGCATATATAAACAGTTTAATATTTAACGATTTTTTCCTCAATATCAGACTATTAATTGAGCATAAGAAAAACATGAATCACTTGAAGAGTGCTAAACTTTTGTGAAAGGTTTTATGATTTTTTTCCCCTTTAAAACTGTAGCAATTTAAAAGACTTTGTTTTAAATATATGAAAAAGAAGACTCAAAAGAGAGTGAACTGAAAACAGGAGATAAAATAGAATTGACGAGAAAAGTTTATAAAAATTGGATGCATTAATACTATAGCCTTTTAATAATACATCCCTTTAATATAATGTAACTGTTAGGGCGTACAGTTCAGTTATTTCATAGAATACTTATGTATTTCAATAAATAACTAACCAAGTCAATTAAAGTGTGTAATAAATCGATGATTTCACACTTTTAGTTATTTTACAAATTAACTAATGACAGACCTTTAAAGAGTTTCAATTAAAGAATTCGAGTTCAAAGCAAGTTTTTTTGTTTTATAAATTAACTGATGTAATAATAGTTAAACTCTATCGAAAAATATATTTCATATTAAGGGCACATTAATTGATAAATAATAAAACCGAAGAGATATACAATGAAAAATAATTTTGTTAGATTTCTTAAAGATTGATTAAAAACAACAGAATATGGTGCAGAAAGAGAGAGAACAGCAATAGTTATATTTAAAATTTTACAACTGAAAATTGTATAACTTATTAGATTGCTTGGTCCTGTTGGCAAAAACACGTGTGCTGTCTAAAAAATAATTTTTTAATAATCCAAAATGCAAAACAACCGGTGTTAATACCTTAGTGATTAGAAAATTGTGGTTCCATAAAAAATCTAATTAAATAATATTTATGTACTTTTACTGATGTGGTCAAGTATTTTATTATTATGAAATAACGGATTCTACTCTTTGATGTGGTCTTGGTAGCCTAGTGGTCAAGGTAACGGACTAGTGGATGGCGTGTCATGAGTTCTAGTCAAGAGCCACTGAAAACCCATCTTGTTAGGTGTGTGTGGGGGGGGGGGCGAGTGAGTGAATATTAACGTCGCACTGCTCAGCTACACGAGGGCTTTTGGCGACGGACCGCGTAATTTTGGACCGTGGTCAAGTGACGCCGTAGACACCTGAGCTTCCAACCTCTTCTCCGAACTATCACATCACACCAATGGGAGGACATTTGATCTCTCGACAGATTTAACGTGCATCACTCCCCTACACGGCGGGTCTTCAGTGGTACTGGGCTTGAACTCAGGACACGCTAGCCATGATCCGATACCTTGACCACTTGGCCACCGCGGCCACGTAGGTAGGGGAGGGGGGAGAAGCTCGTTAAGTCTGTCGAGGCTCAAACATCTCCAGTTGGTATGGTGTGGAAGTTAGGAGAAAAGGGAGGTGCTAGCTCAGTGTCGTCCTCGTCACTTGACCATGGTTCAAAGCTAAAAGGTCCTTCGACAAAAACCCTCGAATAGCTGAATAGGGCGACATTAATAATCACTCATTTTACGCGTTGTTCGTAACTTATATATATATAATAAATTTAAGGTAATTACAGTTCTCTCTCTCTCTCTCTCACACACACAAACGTCGGCGTCATCGTTCACTAACACCGTGAATGAGGCAAGATTTTATTATCAAAGAACCTCAGAAATTTGAACCGTTGTCAAATGATAACGACAACGACCTGTGTACGAGATAATGACCTGTTTTAAATCTTTGGATCAGGAGAAATGGCAGTGAAGAACAACGGCCCGCAAGACCCATTTAGAAGCAAGATTGTTATTTTTATGAGAGGGTGACATGGGGGGGGATTAAAGAGTTGTATAAATATTAGTGGCGCGAGAGCCCACAGCGGACCAAGACTTACTGCGCCCGCCTCAGTTTTTGTGACCTTGGGCGCTGAGGTGTATTAGCAGATGTTCAGGTCAGGTGGTCAGTCTGAGGCGAAACCCCAATGTTTAGTTCCCAAGCAAGCTTGTTGCTCATTTATCGACCCACTGAAGGGATGAAAGGTTGAGTCAATCTCGCCTACCCCAGGATTTGAAACCGGACATATGGCGTGGAAGCCCAATACGCTATCACTCGGTCATTGGGCCTCATAAATAAAAATATCTATATGGAATAAAAATAATTTACTTGATAAATTGGGGATGGGGGAAGAAAATGCTTTAAGACCAAGATAACATAACAAATTTAAAATATGAAAATTGATCAAAATATTGAAACTCTAATTTTACTTTTTAAAATTATTTTTCATATTTTTTTTTGTCACTGAATTTTTCTAAATTGGAAGCATTTAAGAATCACTCTTTCACAATTTCTGTATCGATAAAGGGTTCCATATGATTACTAATGATATAACAAATTTCATAGGGTGCCTTTGTTATCTCACTGTGACATTACCACTGACAAAACACTTTTTTGCTGTTGTAAAGATTATTCAAGAAAGCCTATTTATGTATCATCTCTTGAAAGCGATCTTCGAGAGAAAGTGTCATTGAATGATTCTGTTTATTGTAATACTTTCGTAACAAATCAAACAATTACTGAAACATGGTTGTTTTTCACTACAAAATAGTCAAATTGCCAATCATCTTGAAACAATCTATTTTGTTTTGAATATTTTTCACTTGCAAGATATGAAAGATAATTAAACATTAGTTCCACTCATAAAATAGTCGCTACTCCACTGTTGTCTATTATTCACTAATCAGGAAAAAAAAATATATCAATTCGCACCCTTATCACTTCGTCAGCAAAAAGCAAACTTCATATACTTGATTTTTTAACAAAGATTTTCCCTCCAAATTTTCATAAATAAATGAATTTCTCAGAGCAGTGGGCTATGACCGGGCCACTTTAAAAGACTCGGAGATCCGCATGCGGCCCGTAGGTTGTGTATCGCTGGCATATGGTATGATAACTGGAAAGCGCGCACATTTAATGAAAATGTTTCTATAGCTCTAATGAAAGAGTTTTTGGGGGAAACTCGTTTCCAGGCTCTTTTATTTCATTTCTTTTTTACCCAATGATATTTAATACCCGAACTATGCTAATTATTACAAAAAAGTCTACGAGGTTATGAATATAATTATCTAAAAATAAACCAAGGAAAATAAAGCAGAGACTTAATCTGAACCAGAGAGAGAGAGAGAGAGAGAGAGAGAGAGAGAGAAATCGTCATACCCCCTCCTACTAAAGGTATAATAAGAATTTTAAAAATAGCATAGTTTATAAGAAAAAAAAATAGAGCATTATCTTAAAGGAAGCAATAGTTTTATTTTTGAAAAAACAAAATAAATTTAGTTTGCAATTATAATGTTGTTAGAGTAATCAAAATATAGCTATGCTTATGCTTTTTCAAATTATATACTTTCATGTAAAAAAATTATTACATAAATGGAATAATAATAAAAAAAGGAATATTAAATGTGTGTACACTAAATGATATTACATCAAATGAAACAAAATTACAAGAGTAATTACTATTTTATGGAGAAATTTAATTAAAAAAATTGATCTCGTACTTTTCAGCTAAACATTTTTAAATAGTTTGTATTATAGCAATTTTCTAAAAAATATGTAAGTGAAAACAAAATGCATCATTATAGTTGCAAGTGTAAAACAACACACATGAGACATTAAAAAAGCTTAAAATTTTAATACACCTTTACTATAAATGGAAATATAATTAATTGCATTTTTATGCCTACGAACCCCAAACAAGTTGAAAAATATTTTTTAGAATAGTATTTTATAAGGTACAAATTAAACCAGCTAATTTTAAACTGAATTACAGATTAACTGTTGGTAATTAACAAAATATTTAATAATCGGGGAGTACATCAAGTGCAAATTATAATAAGGGAGCATTTAAAATGCTCTGTAACACTATTGTGATCCTAGAAGCCTCTTTTGATATAAATGATGAGTGAGATATAGTTACTAAAAATATCGATATATTTATAAATTATTCTGTCTTTGATCCTTTAGATTTTTCAATAAAGAAAATACCAATTGAAAGAAAAAAATTCCATTTTCTTAATTGAAATTAAGTTTTCTTTCTATTATCTAACTATTTTATACGTGTGTGCTTGTTGAATATATGAATGACACTGTAAGTGATTAAAGTTCATAAAAATTAAAATATACGCAGCGAATCTAGATTATTTATAGTTTTACTATGTTAATTAGTAATAATAATTTTATACACACACCATAAAAATAATATTTATACTAAGATTTTTTATAAAGTAACTTATAAAAAAAATAAATGAATATTTCTCAATAAGATTATATATATGAGTATTTTATGAGTTTTTTAGAAATTATTTTTATAAGAAGCATTTGATATTGTAATAAATTCAGTAATAATCATAAGAATGTTATAATCAATATCAACAAATCAGATTATAAATTATGTTCACGAAAAAGTTTATTATGGAGATGAAGAAAATTAAAATATATATTAAAAAAAAAACTTACCTGAAAATTTTAAAAACAAATTTATGTTGTGTGAGACACTAAAAATATTATACTGTGGTGGAATTTTTGTGGCGAAGAATATATTAGAGAAAAAAAAAAGGTATAACTGAATTAGAATGTCTGCTTAGGAAATAGATACTTTTCATGTGTATAATCTTGGTATATTATTAAAAAATAAAAAGAATTTAGTTATATTTCAAGTTATTGCATTTAAAGTTTTTTAAACAATTGCTGCAATTTTTGCAAACTTTGTTATACTAATTTTAGGCAGATATAAAATTAAGTATTAATTAAATTCGCGATTAAAGCGGTACAACAAATTGACATATTCAGATATTCAGCATTATTTCAAACATATTTCCATCTGTTGTGATAATGATTAAAATACTATTTACTTTGAAATATTTATTTACAAAGGAAAATTCCACATAAACATGACGAATCATTTCCACTCATTTGTTATGTTGCTAACAAATGTTTTAGGGAAAATAATGAGACAACAACTTAATTTTTAATTTTTTTATAACAGAAAATGAAGAATAAGTGGAATAGATGGGGGTGAATGATATTTTTTATGTGTTGTCATCTACATTACTACAGACTCACAAAATCCTTGCACTTTGAGAAAGCAATTGACATGAGAAAATATTTGTCAGGGCAAATTACATGCATTTTACCAAATCATAAGTTTGAAAATAACGTATATTACAGAAATGTACAGCTTTCAGATGGTTTGGAATGTAAAATATTCGATTAAAATGCATACTTTTTTAACAATTCCAACAGCAATCGTGTAAGTTTCAGATAAACTTTGTCTTTTTACATTTAAATCGTTACTCCTGCACAATGATCTCTTAATATTATAAACTTTTTTGAAATACACGATGAACATAATATAAATGTGCCAGAAGTAGCGATTTCACGAAATTATGTCAATATTTTGTTCTTAATTCTAAAAATGCGTCACATCTTTCACACTGAAAGTCATGCATTTCACATTATCGGTTCATGCCAAAACTACTATAAGTTCAGCTCACATCTTTGGAATAACTTATTCCTGTTCAATGTGCACAAATTGATCTAAAGCTCACGGAAACGGAACAGATCTGAACTTGGGTTCCTTTCGATATCTATGCATTCCATTTTAGCTTTCAAAACTCTCCCTTTACCATAAACTGACGAATTGCTCTTGGTGCAAGAGCTGTAATACAAGTTTACCATTTTATTGTACAAAAATAGAGTTATGTTAGTTGTCTTCCCATGGTGGTGGAACAGAAAACAAATAACTCGCTCTCCCATAGGCAGATTTTGCCACTGCAGCTTAAAGCACCTGAGTTATCCAAGTTTGCTGCATTTTATGCGATCAGTAGAGTCTACTGCTATCGACAGGAGAATGTGGCAAAAGTTCCTGTAGCTGAGAATCTGGTGGAGTGTCCCTGTCTGGATTGGATGTGCCATTTTCCATTATGTAGTACAGTTTGTTGCCCAATCCATGGTGTGAACTTGTTCGCAATCCAATTGTTCCTTCTGTCAAGGTCACTATAGATACCTCATCCTTCTGCGGATAGTAAGAGATGCTGCTTCGTCTTTGTTTCACTGGTTGGTAAGGATGTCGAAGTCGACACACCATCAAGGCTCCAATTCCGAGCAAGAAACATCCAGCGCAAGAATTGCTAAGATGATCATTGTGTGATCAACGTAATGGGTGTTCGATTCTACCCTTAATCTTGAAGAATGCCGTAAAGGTGTCTGCGAACTTT
>BMAO01020291.1:0-20418 GCA_019973975.1 Trichonephila clavata
ACTGACTAATCACGATATATCGGAACTACTACAGACTTGAAATTTGGTAGACATGTTCCTTTCATAGAGTAGAGATCAGCTAAGAACGGATTTTTTTTCGAAATTCTAACCGCAAGGGGCGTTACCCGGGTTAAAGGGCGTTATAAATAATTGTTTCCATTTTTAAACTACTCGACGCACAATCTTGAAATTGAGTAAGTAGATTCCTTTCATAGAGTAGAGATCCGCTACAAAATGAGTTAGGTGAAAATCGACCCCCAAGTGGCGTTGCGGGGGCTTACGGGGTGTTTTAGATAATTATTTCCGTTTTTAAACTATTAGACACACAGTCTTTAAAATTGATAAATAGATTCCTATCGTAGAGTAGAGATCAGTTACAAGATGAGTTTTGTGAAAATAGCCCCCCCCCAAGGGGCGTTGTGGTGGATTAAGGGGCGTAATAGATAAATATTTCCGTTTTTAAGCTGTCATATCTACCTGCTTGAAAATTGGTAGGCATGTTTCTTTCATGGAGCAAATATCCGCTACAAAATGGGTTTCGTGAAAATCGAACCCAAGTGGCGTTTTAGATAATTATTTCCATTTTTTAACTATTAGACGCACAGTCTTTAAAATTGATAAATAGATTCCTTTCGTAGAGTAGAGATCAGTTACAAGATGAGTTTTGTGAAAATAGTTCCCCAAGTAGCGTTGCAGTGGTTTAAGGGGCGTAATAGATATATATTTCCGTTTTTAAACTGTCATATCTACCTGCTTGAAAATTGGTAGGCATGTTTCTTTCATGGAGAAAATATCCGTTACAAAATGGGTTTCGTGAAAATCGACCCCCAAGTGGCGTTGCATGGCTTAAGGGGCGTTGATACTTATTTCCATTTTTAAACTACTCGACGTACAATCTTGAAATTTGGTAAGCAGATTCTTTTCATAGAGTAGAGATCCGCTACAAAATGGGTTTTGTGAAAATAGTCCCCCCACCCCCCCAATTGGTTTTTCTCGGGATGAAGGGGTAAATATTTCCGTTTTTAAACTACTGGACGTACCTGCTTGAAAATTGGTAGGCATGTTTTTTTCATGGAGTAAAATCCGCTACAAAATGGGTTTGGGGAAATTAACCCCAAGGGATGTTGAGGGGGTTAAAAGGCGTTATAAATTCCGATTTTTAAACTATTAGACGTACAATCTTGGAATTATGTAAGCGGATTCCTCTTATAGGGTAGAGATCCGCTATAAAAGGGTTTCGTTGAAATTGACTCCCAAGTGGCGTTACGGGGCTCAAGGAGCATTATAGGTAGTTGTTTTCATTTTTAAACTACTGGAAGTACAGTCTTGAAATAGATAAGCAGAATCGTTTCATGGAATGAAGATGCGCTATATAATGTGTTTTGTGAAAATCGACCCCAGGTGACGTTGCGGGGCTCAGGGAGCGTCATAAATAATTATTCCCATTTTTAACTCTGAGACGTACAGTCTTGAAATTTTGTAAGCAGATTCCTTTCGTATTGTAGAGAACCGCTACAAAATGGGTTTCACGAAAATCAAACCAAAAGTTTCATTTCGGGAAATTAAGGGGCGTAATAGATAAATATTTCCGTTTTTAAACTGTTATATCTTCCCGCTTGAAATTGGTAGGCACGTTTCTTCCTTGGAACAGAGTTTTTCTAACAAAAAGTAAAACGAAAATAGACCTAAGGATGGTTGCGAAGGGTCAAGGGGAGTTATAGAAAAAAAATTACTATTTTTGAATAGTTATACCCCCGTACTTGAAATTTGTTAAGCATGTTTCTTTTGTTGAATAGGGAATTACTAAGAATGTATTTTACGGAAATCAACTCCTGGGGGAGCAGGGGGTTACTGGGGCGTATTGAAAAAAAATCTCCTTTTTTCGAACAACAAGGACTATAATAATGGAATTTGGTTTGCATTTTCATTTTGTTAAATTGAAATCTGCTAAGAACAGTTATATTGGAGAACGACTCAACGAATTACAGAGGTTATGGATAGTAAAAACTTCGTTTTTGCTGCATTAGATTTAGACTTTAAATTTGTCTTGCATGTTTATTTTACGGAGTAGAGATCCACCAAAAATTGGTTTTGCGGAAATATACTTTCTTATAGGGTTACGAAAGTGCAAGCTTCATTCTATACTTCAATTTACAGTTATAATTATATTTTTCAACATAATCGAATTCTTAATGCTAGGGCTTAGATATCAAAAATTTATACATATATATATTTCTATATAAGCAGTATATATTTATAAAATATCGTGAAATACCCAGCGAAGCGGGTGGGTAACGGCTAGTATATATATATATATATATATATATATATATATATATATATATATATATATATATATATATAGCCAATGCAGCTAAGCCATTTAATCTATCTTTAAAATTTGTGAACTGTAAGAAATTTTTTATTAATTTAAATTTTGAGAAACTATCTACACTTGCCAAACTTATTAGCAAAGAAAGTAAAATAAATGCAATAGCAAGATTTGGAGCAAATTCTAAAACAGAAATAAATTTTAAAACTTCAACTGAGATTTTTTTTTTTTTTTTTTTTTGCCTGCTAAAGCTGAAACTGACATTATCTCATCTGCTCAGTCAAGCGCGTTTACATCCAATGATTCTCCGTCGGTCAACATCATTTCTAGTTTTTAATTAAGTAAAGTTTTAAGGGTATCTCTTAAATCATATATATTGTACAAAAATTGAAAACAATTACTGTCAGTACTCATTAAATTAAATCTGCATTCCAAAGCATTAACTGTTTCGTTCAATGTAAAAAAAAATAAAACTATGTTGAATTTTAATTTAGGATATTCCATCGGATCATCTTGTGCTTCATAATTAAAAATTACATTTTTCCATCGAACTCTGTGGCGTGGCTGCGTCACCTCAAAGTTAGTAGAGATATCAATCTCGACGGCCAGTTCTTTTGCATCACAGTGCATTTTATCAAAAGTCACATCCTTAAAAAAATCTTTACAATTGCTTGAGAGTTCCATAGTAGATGGTAGATCGTAATATTTTGTTTGCAATAGTTTGCTTATTGGATTTTAATGCAATTAAAGATTTTATACCAAATAATGATGGCCATAGGAACTTGAATTGTTAAGTAGAATTTAATAATCCAGAGGCCTCATCTCTTATAGAGTTGTCAATTTCAGCATTATTATCAAAACTTACCATCATAAAAACCTCCCAATTGATAACTTGAGGGTTTAATAATCTCTATTCAGCTTTCCCAGCTATTTACACTAAGTGGCTTTAAAGTTTTATGCCCTTTATACATTTTAATAATATAACCCAATGCAAAGTTGATGGGGGGAAATATTTTTTGAACTAGATTAAAAAAAGTACAGGCTTCTAAGGATGCTTCTGCCATGTCATTAACGACCAAATTTAAAGAGAGGCTACTACATGGCACATAGACTGTTCACGGATTTAACGTTCTTATTTTAAATTGAGCCCCTGATTTCTCGCCTTTCATATTCACTCTGTTATTGTAGGTCTGCCCCCGCATATTTAGCAAATTTAGCCCTAATTTTTTTTTTAAGTTTCTCAACTATTAAATTTTAAATTTCTCTTCCAGTTAATCTTTCAACTGGAAGGAAACAAAAAAAAACTCGCATCAGTTTTAACGATAATTTCGTTAAAATTAGATTTCTCAATACATGTATACCTTACTATAAATGTCATTTGTTCGATCTTGCTGGCATCAGGGGCGCAATCTAAAATTATCGAATGATATTTAGCTTGTTTAATTATATGAACAATGTATAATTTAATATTCTCATATAAAAGAGAAATTATCTCGTTCTGAATATTTTTCCGTAGATAATGTACTTTAATTTCTTCCTTAAACTTCTTCCATATTTTCCATAACAAAAAAAAGTTTTAAAATTTTGTCCAAATGCCGCCCCTAAAATTTGCCACCCCGGACATGGGTCCGGTTTGTAAGGCCCTAGAGCCTCCCCTGCTTAGAGCTATAAAGTAGTCCACTAGAAAATGATAAAAAAAAAATATGCATGAACAAGAAAATGCAGAACATTATTTTTTTTTTAAAAAAAATCCACCTTTTCAAAAGAACAGAGGTGAGGGGAAAATAAAATCCATCAGTCTCTAGCAGATACGAGTAGATTACGAAATATTCAAACAAGAAACTAGCTTATTATGAATCATATTGTTATTGGGAAAAAAAATGTAACCAGGAAGGAACTGCTTCCTGTGTAGGTTTTTTAAGATGTAATAATAAGTATGGTAAAATTATCCACGAAAATTACTTTTGCTTAACTTCCTTGGTTCCCTTGTACCACATGTGATTCAAAAGTTTCATAATTTTTTGTGAAGGCTGAACAACAAAAACAAATTTGGGACCGGTTGTATCGCAAGAAATTTAAAGTGAAATACCTCATATAATTTCCTCATTTAGTCAACAGATAGCAGTACCTGTCCATGATAGGTTTTTCTAGTATATAGCGTCTCTGAATCAAAACAAGATATGTGCAAGGCGTCGTAGGAAGTATTTTTTTTTCTTATTTATATACACACACACAAATATATTAAACTATTTTTAAAATATGATTTTTTTTTGTATATGTACTTTTTACTAGTTAACAGCAAAAAAAAAGAAATTTTTAGTAAAATAATTAAAGCAATGATTTGTGAAATTTGTTTGTATCACTTATGATACAATGGGACCCAATCACTTTGAACACTTTTTAAGACAATTTTGTTTTAATTTTTAGTTATATTTTTTTGGGGGGAGAGAAAATTGATAGAAGTATTTCTTGAGTTAAAATCTTTAGTTGAGGAGTTTGTTTTCCATTTTTACTTGATAATCTTTAATTTAATAAGTATTTTTTAATGAAATATTTGAAACCACACAGATGAAATTTTAGAGAGGATGAATCGCGATGATTCTGATTTGAGTTCACTGTCAGATGAAGATGATTATCAAAGTGATAATGGAAGTGAGATGGATGATGATGATGAAGATCAAGATGTAACTTTTGACTTTTCTGCTCCCACTCAATGGGGAATACATACAGATAAGTTCAATCCGGTTTCATTTGATTTTCAGGAGGTAGGAGGCTTTAAATATCAAAAAGTACTGTGTGGCGTGCGTTAGCACCCACCTGATTCATCTTAACTGGAACCAACTTGCGAGCAGAGAGAAGTGAACTGATATGAACGGACACTCAGAAAACCTGTCTTCTTTCGGACACTCGCACTCACTTCTCTCTCTCTGACTCGCACGAGGAAAGACCTTTATTCAATGTCCATGTTAATTAGTAATTATTATAATATTCTAATTCTGTAAATTAAATATATGTTTAACCTTTTTTAGCATTCATTTTACTATTTATATGGCGTGGAATAAACCTTAAATAGATACTCACTTCCCGCCATAACTGGTGAACCGAACACGCCAGATCGCAATCCGTTAACATCCAGTTCATTTTAAAGAAAATAATGTTAACTTTTTAATTTTCTAATTTTAATCTCATCCTCGGATTCTTCCCACCGTCAATTTGCTGTCGCTGGAAAATCAGTAAGTTTTATACTTTTCTTTCTCATTCATGTGTGCTGTATGTTTTTTGAAAAATTTCTGTTGCACTCACGTTTAACATACGCTGAATAATTTTTTCCAAAAACTGTTTGCCCAATTTCGCGAAGAAATATTTTTTGTGTATCGCATGCATGTAAGATTTATAATCCTGTATACATATTTTTTGGAAATATAATTTCATTTTCCTAACGTTTGTTTTTCAACGTAAAATATACTTATGTAAAAATATTTTTATTTACCTTCCAACATGCCTAATGAATTTGATAATAACCAGATATCCCACGTAGCAGTCAAATCACCACCTTTTGGAAACATAACCCTGCGCTATGGTTTGTGCGATTAGAGGCGCAGTTCGAATTAGCCAAAATTTTAAATGATACCACTGAATTTAATTATGTTCTGTCTGCTGTTGAGTCAGACATTTTAAATTCTGTTAGCGGTTTGGTTCTAAAACCACTTGAAAACGGAAAGTACGATGCCTTAAAAAAGCGTTTAATCGAAGTACATTCAGAAAGTGAGGATTCTAAAATTCGAATTCTCCTCCAGGGTTTAGAATTAGGGGACCAACGGCCATCACAGCTCCTTACGCGCATACGTTCCCTCGCCGGCGATAATGTTGGCGAGCCACTCTTGAAATCGCTGTGGCTCGGACGTTTGCCTTACGGAACGCCAACAATTCTTGCTGCTCTCAAAGAAATTTTAGATCAGCTAGCTACTGTTGCTGATAAAATCAATGACCTGACTTTTTCCCATGGAATTAATTCAGTTGCAGCAACATCTAAAAACAAAACTGCGCAATCAGAACAACAAATTGCTCAACTTACACAGCAAGTAAGCGAACTCACTAGTTTCGTGAAGCGTTCCCGTAGCCCAGCCCGAAACTCAAACCATTTCCGCAATCACAGTAATTCGCGAAATCGTTTTAAAAGGTTCCAAGAACCCACAAATGGATATTGTTTTTACCGTACAAATTTTGGCAACAAAGCGAAAAAGTGTGCTACTCCCTGCTCTTTTCGTTCGGAAAACTAGAATGGCGATCGTCTCCTGGCCTCAATGGCGATCGCCTCATTAACCGCGTTTTATTGTCCGATGCTTCCTCTAAAATAACTTTTTTGATCGATACAGGAGTGGATATTTCTATTATTCCGAAATCTTTCACGCCTCATGCTAAAGTTCAACAAGACTTAACTTTGTATGCTGCGAATGGCACAAAAATACCAACTAATGGCACAAAACGAATTTTACTCGATTTAGGTTTGCGACGCCAATTTACCTGGTCTTTCGTAATCGCAGATGTACACCAACCAATCATTGGGGTTGATTTCCTAAAACATTTTAATTTGCTTGTCGATGCTAAACATCATAGAGTTATCGACACCAACACTAAACTTTCTTCGAACGGCCAACTTCCAAAAATTAAGTCTGTAGCATCTAACCTAGCAATATTAGTCGGCAATACTAAGTTTGATAAGGTTTTAAAACAATATCCCGAATTAATTAACCCTTCACAACCGATAAATGTTGATACTTCGAATCAAGTTTATCACCACATAGAAACTAAAGGCCCGCCAGTATTTTCAAAACCTCGTCGCCTCACACCCACAATTTTAAAAGCTGTTAAGAAAGAGTTCGAATACCTTATGGCGCAAGGTATAATTCGTTCGTCAAAGAGTCCCTGGGCAAGCCCACTGCATGTTGTTAAAAAATCTAATGGAGAGTATCGACCCTGTGGTGGTTACCGTAGACTTAATTCAGTTACTGTGCCCAACCGCTATCCAGTCCCTCACATTCAAGACTGCGCTCAAAATCTGTGTGAAAAAACTAGATTCACTACTTTGGACTTGGCCCGAGCGTATCATCAAATAGCAATAAATCCACCCGATATTCCTAAAACAGCCGTAACTACCCCATTTGGTCTATCCGAGTATACTGCTATGCCCTTTGGACTTCGAAATTCCGGTCAAACATTTCAGAGACACATGCACCAAGTCTTAGCTCATCTAGAATTTTGTATTCCCTATTTTGATGACTTACTCATAGCATCTTCCTCCTAGGACGAGCACCTTGACCACTTACATCAAATCTTTTCTCGTTTAAAGATTACGGTCTCAAGTTAAACCCCGATAAATGTGTTTTAGGCAAAACATCTGTAAAATTTCTGGGTTGTCTCATAACAGCTGAGAATGTTAAACCACTTCCCGATAAAGTCGAAGCCATTGCAAATTTTCCCAAGCCAGATACTATTTCACAACTAAGGCGCTTTTTGGCCATGTTAAATTTTTATAGAGGTTTTTTACACCATGCAGCCGAAGCACAAACACCTCTTAACAGGTTGCTTACTAATTGTAAAAAAAAAAAACGATAAACGTCCCATTCCTTGGAACGAGAAAGCAGAGATCGCATTTATGCAATGCAAATCCTCATTGGCTAACGTTGCAACCCTGAATTATCCTACCCCCGATCAACAACTCTGTTTACTGGTTGATGCGTCCAACTCCGCAGTTGGAGGTGCATTAAATTGCTTGACGGAAAATGGTCCTCAACCTATCGCGTTTTTCTCACGTAAACTGAGTGCAACAGAAACAAAATACAGCACATATGACAGGGAACTCTTCTTGCTATATACTTAGCAATAAAACCTTTTAGGCACCAGCTGGAAGGATATAATTTCATAATATTCACAGATCCTCGCCCTTTAACTTTTGCGTTTAATAAAATATCGGACGCGTGTTCTCCCCGTCAACTCAGGCATCTTGATTTCATATCGCAGTTCAACACAGATATCAGACATGTTTCAGGATCTGATAACTCCTTGGCAGATGCCCTCTCAAGAATTAATGCCCTTAATCTTTCAACCACTGATCTCCAACACTTAGCCGATAGTCAAACCAAAGATAAGGAACTTAAAACCTTAATTTACTCCAATGACTTATCCATTAAATTAAAACCTTTAAAAATGGGAAATGCTGTTGAAATCTTCTGTGATGTCAGTAGAGAAAAAGTACGGCCTTATGTGCCAGTGGAACTTCGCTTTGAAGTATTTCGCTCTCTCCATAATCTCCCATCCAGGTATTTGTGCCACAAAGCTCCTCATCCAAGACCGCTTCGTCGGGCCGTCCATGCTGAAGGACATTGCTAAATGGACACGATGCTGCATTCCATGCCAACGATCCAAAGTCCAGAGACATACCGTGAGCCCCATACAACCTTTTGCTCCAACCGTTGAGATATTTCAGCACGTCCATTTCGATCAAGTTAAACCATTTCCACCATCTGATGGCTTCACCTTCCTGTTGACATGCATTGATCGCTACACCCGATGGCCGGAGGCCATTCCTGTCAGAGATGTCTCCGCTGAAGCCGTAGCAAAAAGCTTCATCGCTAACTGGATATCGCGCTTCGGTGTACCTGCCATCATAACCACAGACCAAGGAGGCCAGTTCCAGTCTCGTCTTCTCTACAGCCTGAAACAAATGTTGGGAATACAACGAATTCGAACCACTCCGTACCACCCTTCTTCCAATGGTATGGTTGAACGTCTTCATCGTACCCTCAAGCAAGCTATTCGATGTTACGATACCAAATGGACAGAATCGTTACCAGTGGTCCTGCTGGGCCTGCGAGCGTGCATCAAGGAGGACCTCAATGCATCCTGCGCTGAAATGGTATTTGGAAAAACCATTGTGCTTCCAGGAGAATTCTTTGAACCTTCAAGTCAGACTCCAACTGATCCCTCTGAGTTTCTCTTAAGGCTGAGAGAAACATTCTGGACTCTTAAGCCAACTCCTGCTTCCTGTCATTCATCTACCTCATGTTTCGTGCACACAGCCCTCAAAACCTGCTCTCATGTCTTTGTTAGGGTAGAGGGATTAAAACCATCATTGAAAGCACCCTATCAGGGACCATTTGAAGTTTTGAGTAGGACTGACAAGCCCTTTACAATCAAAATAAATGACAGGACATCCACGATCAGCATTGATCGGTTTAAGCCAGCTTTTCTGTTGAATGACACCGACTCGACAAAGGAGCCCTTCCCAGTGCAGAAAAGTAACCATCCGGCTGTACTTCCTCCTAGACTTGATCAAAATGTGCCCATTCCAGCCACGACTCGCTCTGGTAGAAGGGTCAGATTCAACCCAAAGTACTTGTGAATTTCATAGACTGTGAATCAAAGGACTTTTCACCATAGGAAAAACTCTTTAAGACTTTCGTACCTTCGGTACTTGGGGGGACTACTGTGGCGTGCCTCGGCACCCACCTTATTCGTCTTAACTGGAACCAACTTGCGAGCAGAGAGAAGTGAACTGATATGAACGGACACTCAGAAAACCTGTCTTCTTTCGGACACTCGCACTCACTTCTCTCTCTGTGACTCGCAGGAGGAAAGACTTTTATTCAATGTCCATGTTAATTAGTAATTATTATAATATTCTAATGCTGTAAATTAAATATATGTTTAACCTTTTTTAGCATTCATTTTACTATTTATATGGCGTGGAATAAACCTTAAATAGATACTCACTTCCCGCCATATACTGCACTTATTGAAAATTTTATGGAATATTTAGATGGATGTTTTTCTTAAGATAAATTTTAGTAACATTCGATGCGTGACATGTACCAGCAAGAGCATTAATGCTACTAGAAATGGTTTCAAGGCATTTCACAAAAAACAAAAAAAAAATAATGTTATTGTAATAATATTTCTAATATGTACCCCCAAAAAGCCAATAAAATTTAATTTTCATGTTGAACTTATGAATTGAATGTATTGTGTGATTAATAACTAAGAATAAATTAATTACTTCAACCTTGCTTAATACTTAAAAAAATTTTGATTGTAGTGTCTTGTTCCTGATGTATCACATGTGATACATCCCTCCTAGCTTCTATAAATTAAAAAAAAATTTTATTCCTTTTTTCAACATTATAGTAATCAAAACAACTATTTAAGAACCTCTTACAAAATATCAAGCTATTATTTTTGTCTTGGGTCTGTGAAAATTATAGAAGAATGAAAATTTGGAAATAGAATAAGCTTTTCAAGAAGTGAAGTTTGCAACACCATACAAACAATGGAAAAAATTTAGGGGAATACCCTACTAGTTCGAAATTACTTTCAACTGAGTTACGATGATAATAGTTGCGCTCTCAGCAACCTTTTACATTTATATCTTAAATGAGGGGGGAATTATGAAAAGTTCTACTTAATGCGTAATCGGAGTCCGAGGGCCCCCTAAGCTTGAGGGTCCCGGTTCACGGCACCGCCTAGCCCATTGGTAGCTACGCCACTGCCGTAAAGGGAAATATACCATTTTTTTTTCCATTACAAATGTTTGATGTGTGACTCTTTTGTCACACAGCATGCGTCCAATCTGTAATCCAGTTCGTTCCATACATTTTGTATCATTACTCTATCTATGGTTTGCAATGCTGCATAAATGCTTACTCTTAACGTTCTCTACTATTTGTATCAATTGCCAATGATACGATTGAAATTTTGTCATTTTTGTAAAATGTTCCATACCTTTTTCTGGGGCATTCCAAATTCACAGGTGGCAATTCTAATAGGCAAAAACTCTTTATCATTCTCTACATGCTTGAATTCTTCATCATAGCGACCTTGAATGTGCTGCAAACAGTTGATCATTGGTAGGGGGCAGGGACGTCTTAAGACTTCTTGAGGCCCTGGGCCCTTACGCAAAAGTAGACTCTGGCCCCTGCACAAATGTAGGCCCCATTTATGACCTATAAAAGTAGATAGTGCATTCTTTGTCAAATACTCGTACGAACCCGAAACAAAAAATGTGTATGACTAACAATCGCACAAACTGGCTCAACCGACTGAGACCATTAGACTGAATGAGTAATGATGGTATATGGTGGTAGGCCTAGGCCTATACATGAACGATGGTCATTTCACGTAGCCAGTTGACATATCGTCTGAAATTACCAATTCTTCGTAGAATACAACCGGAAGGAACTTTTGACCGTAGAAATTATTCGAATCATGATCTTATTAATGTTGAGTCGAGAACGAGACGAGGACCCCATTGTGACCTAAGCCCTGGGCGCGGACCCAGTTGGCCTATGCCTTAAGACGTCCCTGGTAGGAGGGGGATTAATATATTTATCTTCACATTCACGTATCACTTATAGTAATATGTGCCGTAGTTTAGATATGATTTTTTTTTAATCAGGTCCATATTTTGTGCTCCCCTTTGTATAAATATCACGTTCCCTCAAATAAATTATAAGACTTTTTTTTATTCCTCTAAAGCACACACTTGAAGGTAATTCCATTACCATCACATTAAAGTAGAAACAATATGTTAAAGTCTCTTAAGTTATCAAGAAAACTATAGTTGAATTCCTCTACTTGCTTTCCCTCACAGAATAGTTATAATTATTCAAAAACTGGAGAAAAAAAAGGAAGGTACCCACGCAGTGAGAATGGTATCTATAACCCCTTACACAAAATTTGCCTGTTAATGCTGTAGTGTACTTTCATAATATCGGATCATTATAAATCACCATTAATCATCATATCGGATTCTTACTAACGGTGTAGATTCTTGATCCCTTGCATCTCATTAGTCGGAAGAAATGTCTTCTGGCATTTCTTCTGTCCTCCCATAATTCCCTCTGACGAAGGGAATATATATATCCGAACATTTTATTTTGATTGTTGTGTTGGAAATAAAGTTTATTTTTTATAATCCTGCCATTTTTACTTTGCCACACCAGCACACCATCCCCTAAAATGCAAACAAATTTTTTTAATATCTGTATTCTGCACCTATTACCCAGATTAACAGAAAAACATATAGAATACTTCTCTTTTCTAAACAAAGTCGAAACTCCTTAAACATTAAAGCTGACACCCTATTCTCACGTTAGACTGCATTTCCAAAATTTTATGCAGTATAAGTCCTCATACATACAGTGCCGATTTAAGCTAATTTCGGGACTTGGGCGCAAAAAGACCGCCTTTGACACTGGCGGATCGAAATTTATTTCGAGAAAACCTAATTAAGTCCAGCTTATACGAGCCCCACGCCCATGGGCGCCCGCCCCATGCGCCCATTGGATCCCTGTCCTCATAAATTGAATTGAGAGCAGTACAAATTTTTGTGGACAAGGATATCCGCCAAAGTCATATTGTCGAAAACTTCTAAGCGTAGTGTATACCTTCGCTGAAGAAATTAATTTTTAAAAAAATCATTAACATAATTTTTCTATCTATTTAAAAAAGCCTTAGAACGCTTTCTTTAACACAAAATGACTACTTACTTGTAAAGTGATTTAATTTTAATTCCTAAAAATTTTCTTAGACACGGGACATTTTAAAGTTAAATAAGGATTTTTATACATGAGAATTATACTACACTTACTTTTGAGAGTAGTAATGCCAGTGTGTGTGTCTTTTACAGTTTATGCACTTATGATTTATCCAGTCTCAACACCAGTGCACTCTTTTGCTAATATGAATTCAAGCATATACTCACATTGAAATTGGATGTATACACTTACAAACTTATTTAAATACTAGCTGTTACCCGCCCGCTTCGCTGGGTATTTCATGATGTTTTATAAATTTTTACTGCTTATATATATGTATAAAGTATTGATATCTTAGTCCTAGCATTAAGAATTCGATTGAATTGAAAAATATACTTATACCTGTAACTGTCACCTGTTGATAAAAAAAAAGGGCAGAACTCATCTAATTTGTATTTTCTAAAAATCTCTAAAATTGAAGCATAGAATGATGCTTGCTCTTTCGTACCCCAAAAACCAAGTGGATTCCCGCAAAACCAATTTCCGGTGGATCTCTACTCCGTAAATTGAACATGCAAGCCAAATTTCAAGTCTAAATCTAACAGAAAAAAGCAAAAGTTTTACTATAAATATCCTCGTAATCCGTTGAGAGCCGTTTTCCAAAATTACCGCTCTTAGCGGATTTCAATTCAACAAAAGAAAATGCAAACCAGATTTCATTATTATAGTCCTTGTAGCTCGAAAAAAGTAATTTTTTTTTGTCAATACGTCCCAGTAACTCCCTGCAACCCCCCATAACTTGATTTGCTTAAAATTTATTCTTAGTGGATCCTATTCAACAAAAAAAAAAAAAAAAAACATTCTTAAAAAATTTCAAGTATATGGGTCTAACAATTAAAAACCGGAATTTTTTTCTGTAACTCCTCTTGACCCTCGCAAACATCTTTGGGGGTCAATTTTCATTTTACTCTTTGTTAGAGGAACTCTATTTCATGAAAGGAACATGCCTACCAATTTTCAAGCAGGATGATCAAGTAGTTTAAAAATGGAAATATTTATCTCTTACGCCACTTATTCCCCTGCAACGCCACTTAGAGGTCTGTTTTCACAAAACCTTCTTATAGTTGATCTCTACTCTATGAAAGAAATCTCTTTATCAAATATAAAAACTGTGCGTCTAATAGTTTAAAAATGGAAATAATTATCTATAACGCCCTTAAGTCCCCTCAACGCCACTTGGGGGCAATTTTCACGAAACCCATTTTTAGCGTATGTCTACCCTATGAGAGGAATCTGCTTACTAAGTTTCAAGACTGTACGTCTAATAACTTAAAAATAGGAATTTATAACGCCCCTTAAACCCCGCCCCCGCAACACCCCTTGGGGGTCAATTTTCCCAAAACCCATTTTGTAGCGGATATTTACTCCAGGAAAGAAACTTACCTACCAATTTTCAAGCAGGTAGGTGAAGTAGTTTAAAAACGGATATATTTATCTATTACGCCCCTTAATCCCCCGCAACGCCACTTAGAAGTCTGTTTTCACAAAACCCGTTTTGTAACTGATCATTATTCTACGAAAGGAATCTATATATATATCAAATTTAAAGACAGTGCGTCAAATAGTTTAAAAATGGAAATAATTATCTATAACGCCCCTAAGCCCCTGCAACGCCACTTGGGGGTCGATTTTCAGCAAACTCATTTTGTAGCGGATCTCTACTCTCTGAAAGGAATCCGCTTACCCAATTTCAAGATTGTACATCAAGTAGTTTAAACATGGAAACCATTATTATTAAAGCCCTTAACCCCCCGTAACGCCCCTTGCGTTTCGAATTTCGGAAAATCGTTTCTTAGCTGATGTCTACTCTATCAAAGGAACATGTCTACTAAATTTCAAGTCTGTAGGTTGAATAGTTTTAGAGATTTCGTGATTAGTCAGTCAATCAGTCAGTCAGTGAGTGAATCGCTTTTCTCCTTTATATATATAGATTGTTACGTATATCGGGTTTCGTGGATTTTATGATATCAGTCTCAAAGAGCAAAACAGTTCTCTAAGAGCGATGAAAACTTATTTTGAAAAAACTATCCTTAAAATACAGGATACAGCACTAAAATTCGCACAATAAATCTCAGAAGATTTTCACACCTTTTACAGCGCTCAAACACGACTATCAGTGTCTAAAAACACAAGTAACTAATGTTAAAGAATATCCGCAAGCATCCTTTCGTTTTCTTCAACAGCCGCATTAATACTGACCCAGTTTCCGCGAGCGATTGCTATTCGGCCGCGGTGGCCAAGTGGTCTAGGCATCGGATCATGTCTAGCGTGTCATGAGTTCGATCCCAGTACCACTAAAGTTCCGCCGTGTAGGGGAGCAATGCACGTTAAATCTGTCGAAAGCTCAAACGTCATCCCGTTGGTGTGGTGTGATAGTTAGGAGAGGGGAGTGCCAGCTCAGGTGTCGTCCGCGTCACTTGACCATGGTTCAAACTTACGCGGACCGTCGCCAAAAGCCCTCGTGTTGCTAATCAGTGCGACGTTAATATTCACTCACTCACTCACTCACTCACTCGCGACTGCTATTTATAGTCTGCGTGGGTGCTTTCTAGCTCTTTCTCGAAAAATCCACTTTCGTCATAGGTCGTGATGTTAAAATATTTCTTCGGTAGTTTTTAGAAGCATCTATACCAGGGATGGCGAACCTTTTTGAGACGTGGGTCAAATTTTGTTCATATTTTTTTTAAGTACTAGCTGGTGAGTCACTAATGCCCATTTGCATAAGTTATGTTTTAAAATTTTTAACTAAGTATTTTTAAAACTAATCATCTTTAAAATTCAATTGGCTTAACGAGTAAAAATAAGCGAGGTTTGATGATTTAAAATTATTTAGTAGGGTTAAAAGTTCTTAAGTGTTTGGTGCAAATGGCAATGGTGTTTGAATGAACAAAGAGTAACGAAAATTACATTCTATATATATTGTGAAGTATTATTTTTTAGTGTATATACGTATATTTATATATATATATATATCACTAATAATATTATTCGGGCTCCAAGTGCCACCTTCCCTTGCATATTTTCTGGCAGAGATATTTATAAAAAAATATATATTTCTGCCTTTTTTTGATAAAATGGCAAAGTCTAGCTCTATTAAAGTTGTATGCAGTCACATTCCATATTCTATCAAATTATTTTAAAAAGTCAAAAATGAAGAAATTTTTACAGGGATTAATAACATGTCTGTTTTTAGAAATACTTAAGGTGCTTTTATAATTGAAGGAAAAAAAATTACTATGAACTAAATTCATGTGACGTCATAGTCACGATAAATGCAATTATCTGTTTTCAGAAAATCAGTTCATGCACTTCGTTGTTGCCAAATTACGCTTTTTACAGAAACTTTTTTTTTTAAAAAATAATATTTGTCACTTTATTTAAAAGTACATGTATAAAACAAGACTTTTTTTTCTTTAATTTAAAAATATTTTTGCAGAAATTTCTTTTTATAACTCTTGAGCATCTTTACCCAACTATGCAATTTGAAAATTTACCTAAGTTTTACAAATAGAATAAAAAATAAGAGCTAGTTTATTGTACGTGTTGGATCTCTATTTATATAATATCTTTGTTTTTGTAAATTTCGTTCTTCTGATCTGGCAACAAAAGAGTTGTCAATATTGCGGTTGATGTAAGAATGTAAGAACAGGAATATATAAAAAGCTTACGATCGAGAATAGTTTTCTTCTGTTATTTTTAATCATTTTAAAGAGATTAATCAATTCTAAAAAATATTTTTATTTATTCCGTATATTATTCGCGACTAACTCATCTACAAACTGGTGACCAAAGATGGACAATCTGATGGATGAGAATAACGAAATGGCTGTCGCGAATTCGAATGAGCAAAAATTTGAAGCTAATAAGGTAAGCGTGAAAATTCCTCCTTTTTGGGAAGAAAAGCCTGAAATATGGTTTTTCCAAGTTGAGGCTCAGTTTTCTATTGCTAATATAAATCAAGAAGAAATTTAATTACCTTGTAGCTCAATAAGATCCAAAATTTATAGAAAATATATGGGATATAATTCAAAGCAAAGAGAAGAATAAATATTCTTGTGCTAAAAATAGACTTTAAAGTGCTTTTAAAGAAAGTGAAGAAAAAAGCATTAAAAATTGCCTACTGGAATTTCATTAGGTAACATGAAACCCAGTCAACTTTTGAGGAAAATGAAATCGTTGGCTTGAGATAATATCACAGAAAAAGTTTTAAGGACTTATGGCTAGATAAATTACCGGACTCCATCAAAAATATTTTAGTTGTTAGTTTTGGAAAATTTAGAAAATTTGTCCGTTATGGCAGATAAAATTTTTGAAATAAATTCATCGCCAGAAATTTATTTCTGCCACTGCAGATAATTCTGCTATGAAAAATATTCTTGAAAAAGTAAGCCTTTTGGAAAAACAGATTTCAGAATTATACATCAACAGAAGAAAATCAAGAAGCGAATTTAGAAATTCCAGTCAAACACGAAATAAAAGTCGAAGTCAATCTCGAAAACGCTTCGACCCCAAAGGGAAATATTGCTATTTTCACTTCCATTTTTCGGTGCGCGATGCAAACCTGAAAATGCAGTCCGCCTTGTGCATGGAATAGAAATACGGAAAACTTCAGTCTGCAGTAAATATTGCGACAAATTCTGCTGCAGAACATTATAAAGCCTATCGCAAATTTCGATTATTCGTTAAAGATCGAACGACAAATTTGCACTTCCTGGTAGATAGTGGAGCTGATTGTTCAATAATACCGGCCACATCTAAAAATAAACAACCATCTGATTATAAATTATTTGCAGCAAATGGGACAGAAATTCCAACCTATGGAATTAAAGTGCTAAAGATTGATTTGGGACTGCGCAGAGAATTTTTATTTCCATTTATATTTGCAAGAGTTAGTAAAGGAATCTTGGGAGCTGATTTTCTACACAAATTTAATTTATTGACTGATATCAACAAAAGAAGATTAATTGATGGAATTACACAACTCAGTATTCGGGTGAAATTTTCTCCATCACAAATGATCTTAATGTTACAACTTTAAATAAAGGTGAGAAATTTTCTAATTAATTTTTACAATATCCTGAATTAACTAAGCCTAATATTCTACCTACTCAAGTGAAACATGATGTCAAACATTTAATAGAAACAAAAGGTCAACCAATTCATTCTAAAGCACGACAACTTGATCCTAAACGTCTAGCAATAGCTAAGGAAGAATTTAAATTTATGCTCGATAACCAAATTATTCGTCCATCTAGTTCACAATGGGCCAGTCCATTGCATCTTGTAACCAAGAAAGATGGAACATTCCGTCCATGTGGAGACTATAGACAACTTAATGCTCAAACGATTCCTGATAGATACCCAATACCACGAATAGAATATTTCCACCATATTTTAAAAAACACTACAATATTTTCTAAAATAGATTTAATAAAGCCTATTATCAAATACCTATCGCAGAAGAAGATAAATGTAAAACTGCAATTATAACACCTTTTGGTCTATACGAATTTAACGTAATGAGTTTTGGCTTAAAAAATACTCCTGCCACATTCCAAAGATTCGTACATTAAGTTTTTAGAGGATTAGATTTTGCATCCCTTATTTAGACGATATTCTTATTGCGTCAACTAATGAAATGCAACATGAAGATCATTTAAAAATAGTGTTTTGAACGTTTAAACACTTATGGATTAAAAATAAATATTTCCAAATCTGTGTTCGGAGTTGAAGAAATTGAATTTCTAGGATATCTTATTTCGGAAGAAGGTTCTAAGCCTCTCCCAGAAAAAGTCAAAGCCATTACAAATTATAAAAAACCTGAAACTCTACATGATCTTCGTATTTTCCTCGGAATGATAAATTTCTACAGAAGATACTTAAAAGATGCTGCGAAAAACCAAGCCTTATTACACGATTATTTAAAAGGAGCCAAAAAAGAGACAAGAGAAAAATACTGTGGACAGAAAAAGCCGAAAACAGTTCGAAAATTGTAAAAATACTTGAGCAATACAGCACTGTTATCATTTCCAAATCCCGATTTACCTCTTGCATTATTCACAGATGCTAGTGATACTGCTATAGGTCCAGTTCTACAACAATTTGAAAATGATACATGGAAGCCAATTGGATTTTATCAGAAAAACTAAACCCTACATAACAAAATTATAGCACATACGATCGTGAACTTCTAGTATTTATCTTTCCATTAAACATTTTAAACATTTGCTAGAAGGAAGAAAATTTACAGCATATACAGATCACAAGCCTTTAACCTACGCATTTTTACAAAAACCTGATAAAGCATCCTCAAGGCAACTACAACAACTTCAATACATTTCTGAATTTACAACAAATATAACTTATATTAAAGGAGAAATAATATAGCTGCAGATGCATTTTCAAGAATCGAAACAGTTACAATAATCGACTATGATGCAATAGCAGATGAACAAATCCAAGATATAGAATTGCAACAGTTAATGAAGAGTAACTCTTCTATAAAATTCAAGTCATGCACATTACCATCAGGTAAAACACTCTGGTGTGATATTTCCACACCAATATAAGACCTACATTCCAAAACAGTTTCAGCAACAAATATTTCAACAAATTCATGGTTTTTCACACCCTGGAATTAGATCAACTATTAAACTAATGACTGAAAAATTTATCTGGCCAAATATGAAAAAAGAAATAAGATTATGGGCAAGAACATGTATTCCCTGTCAAAAATGTAAAGTCACAGACATACTAAATCAAAATTTAGAGAATATGAAGTACTGATGCTAGATTTAGTGTGATACACATTGATTTAATTGGTCCACTTCCACCATCGCAAGGCATGACATTTTGTATGACTGTATTGACCGTTTTTCGTGTTGGATGGAAGCAGTTCCTTGCTGATTGTAAAGCAGAGACAGCTAGCAAAGCCTTTTATGAACACTGGTTTGCAGATTTGGAGTACTGTGAAAATAATTACAGATCAAGGAAGGCAATTTGAATCCCAGTTGTTCAGAAGTTTAGCTGCTATTTGTGGAGCTAAAGTAGCTCATACAACTTCCTATCACCCTCAATGCAATGGGAAAGTGGAAAGGTTACATAGGACCTTAAAAGGGACAATCAAAGCTCATAACAACATCAAATGGACACAGACTTTACCAACGGTATTGTTAGGATTACGATCGGCTCTACGGGGTGACACAAATTAACACCATTGCACAAATGGTTTATGGACAAACTATCCGATTACCAGGAGAATTTTTTCGAGAAACCGAAAAACATCTTGGATACAGATACATTTGCGGAAGAATTACAGAAACAAATGGATCAGTTACAACCACTGAAAACTCGCCGACAACCTTCTCAAAACACTTTGTCCATAAAGACTTGCATACCAGTACACACGTGTTCATTCGCGTCGACAGAGTAAAAAAACCACTTGAACCTCCTTACGATGGACCGTTCCAGTGGCAAAAAGATACGACAAATATT
>BMAO01020292.1:0-22556 GCA_019973975.1 Trichonephila clavata
TATATATTTCTATATATAAATGTACCGTAAAATCCGGCGTATAACGTGCACTTTTAACACAAAAAAATAAGATCGAAACTTAAAGGTGCGCGTTATACGCCGGGTATAAAAAGTGATAGCTTTAAATATGAAAAGATGAGCACAGAAAAACAAATTAGACTTTTATGCATATCTAAATATTGTTACTTAAAAGAAATGATTTGCTTTATGAAACAAAAGAGTTGTAGTTCTAGAAGAAAACTGTTATGTCAAAAGTCTGGGATAATACCTCGAATAAAGGACTTCAAAACAAAAGAGCAATGTATACTAATATTTCAGATTTGCTCGTTAAACAGCAAATATCTTAAAAATTAAAAAATTAAGCTTGAAAGTATAGGTACGCGTTTTACCCTGGATTTTATGGTATATATATAATACACAATACTATTAATATATAACGATAAAATTTAATAGACTACGATTACTTACTAGGACCAGGCCAAGAAAGACCAAGAGTTTGCTATTGTACTACTGTGGTTAATATTTCTTACTGTTTTGACTGGTTAAACTTAGGTTTATAACTATTTGCATATGTTATTTGTGGATTATACATATATATATGTATAGCATTATTACGATTATACATATATATATATGTATAACATTATTACACATGTAGAAGAAGAAAATTGTGATAATGGTTCAGTCTAATTTGCGTTTACTTTTCATAATTTAATTGCTGTCAATAAACAAGTAGATAAAATTACTGAAAAACATATATATTTTCCCTCAATTTCTTCATATGTTGTTTCATACGAAATGCTTTGAAATTCAAGTAATTTTTCATATACATTATCAATCAAGTAAATACCATTGCACTTGTTTTAAATGAAAGATTAAATAAAACTTCCAATCTATATTGTCAAATAAACAATTTCTGATTATGTTTTTCAGATAATTGAGAATTTTGCATAAATTCAATAGAAAAATGAAACTGATTTAAAATGTAATGCCTTATAAATTGTGAGGGGAAAAATTAAAATTAAATTATTGATATTGATTTATTACGGATATCTGTATTTACATCTTTAACAGAAGGACTTTTTGAATTCAGAAAGATAAGTATTTCTGTAAAATGCTTGCAATTCCGTCTATTTTAATATATAAATATAAATATAAATTTTTTAAAAAATATTTACTATAACACATGAGGATGCTTCAATAATTTTTAAAAGAATTAAGAGTGATTTATTACATTTCAAATAGCAATTATATTTTCAAAAAGAACATTATACATTAATTTAGCTTTCACATCTATTTTAAGTTTCAAGCTTTAAATTATACTACACATTCATTACATATACACTATTTGTGCATTTATAATTCAAAGCTGAAGAAAAGAAAACCCCTCAGAAACTTTTTCTGACACAAAAAAAACAACACATATATTTATTATATAAGTAGATTTCTCACATATATAAGTACATTCCTCAAATAGCTTTTTAAAATTAAATCATGTAAAATAAAATTTTTATATTTACTTAATGCATAAAAATTTAATATTAAAAATTTTCAGATATGGAAATTTATTTGGCATAAACTAAAATACTTCGAATATCCCAAGACAGAAAAAAAAACAGCTTCATATTTGCATAGGAAAACGTTTATTTACATTTTACATAAGATACATACAAAAATAATTTAAATTGAAATTACAGTAGCATAAAAGACTCTTTTAATGGATGAGAGCTTTGCCAAGACCTAAACCATATCCGAGACCAAGAGGAGCTCCGTAAGCAAGAGCAGCGGGGGCAGCAAGACCAAGGGCGGCACCATGTCCGAGCACTCCACCATATGCAACAGGGGCGGCTCTGTGAGCTACTACACCACCGTAAGCAACGGGGGCGGCAACAGCCAAAGGAGCAGCTAATGGAGCTGTGACAGCCAAGGGGGCAGCGTAGGAAGCGGCGTGTCCGATGACAGCGGCTGCAGGGGCAACGTGGTTGACGACTGGGGCGACAGGTCCGGCGTAGGGGCTGGCGATGAGAGCAGCAGCTGGGGCGCTGGCAGCGGTTCCGGGTTCGTTGGTCTTGACGGTGGCTCGGAATCCGTGTCCGTCAGCAACGTAGTCGACTCGTCGGGCCCTTCCGTCGATGTCAGCAATGGTGTAAGATCCCTTCTTGTTTCCGTGGGCATCTCCTACTTCGGATCGGGAGTTAGCGGCGCCGAGTCCGTCCTTGATGTCATAACCGAAAGCGTAGTTTCCGAAAGCCTAACAAACAATATGAATCCATCAAAATGTTGACAATACCATTTATGTTTATAGTGGATTTTAAGATTAATATATATATAAATATTAGTTATATTAAAAATAATTATAATTATATTAAATAATTAACACTCAAACGAATCAAGAAGTAGACTTACATCTTGAGATCGGGCGCTAGTGCTGACTCCAGTGCTGACCAAAGCACCATGTCCCAAAAGGCCACTGGCGTGGACTGCTGCAAGGGCAGCGAAAAGGATGGTGACCTATAAAATAATTTTGTTGTATTAGTTTTCTTGTACTTTATCCACATGCAAAAAAAGGGGAGTTTTCGAATTTAAGTTTAGAAAAGCTAGAGTGTTTAATGTTTAACATGATATTTTGCTTAAGGAAATATAGAACCCCAATGCTTTTCTGATATTATTTCTGAATAATTGTTTGAATTTTGCTCTTTTGAATGTAATGCACATTAGAAAGCAATTTGAATCCAATGCAAATACTACTCTTAAGCAAGTTTTAAGTATAAATAATACATATAAAGCAACTTTGTTTTTGAAATATGTAATTATGTTTTAATATTTTAGAGGGTGTTTTCAGTATAAATTTCAGAATAATTCATATGTAAGAATATTCTCTTATCTTCAGAATTATATTTTGATTTCATAAAAATGTAGGCCATGTAGAAAGTAATTAAAAGTGAAAGGAATTAATTTATTGCATTTTTTATTTTTTCGAGTTAATTATCACTTGGAAATTATACAAATTATTTAACACATGTCAGGAGAGGGAGAGAACTTTTGTAAAAGAAAAAAATACTATTAAATGTAGTCAGGTGTTTTAATGAGTTATGGTTTATAAAATATATTTTACTTACGTTTTATAAAAGTAAGATTTTTTTTACACATTTAAAAACTTTAATTATGTATCTTACTTAAAATTTCTTTATGCATCGTACATAAGTATTACTTGTTTAAACTTACTCGTTTTAAAAATGAAGAAAACATCTCTAATATAGGTAATAAAATTCTAGGTACTAAATCTCTTTAAATAAAAACTGTAAGTATGAAAACTTCTAAAATTTTTCAAATTTCTTGGAATAATTTTATCTATTAATTTATATATCGTCGAATTCAATATGAACTGTTAAATATGGCGTCTAATTTGCAATAATGGAGATGCTCAAATGAAATAAATATATACTTATACAACTCAAATAATTTTCACCAGTTTATTCTATTGAAATAAACATTAAGTTACTTAGCTTCCAGAGAAAAAAAAAGGCTTACCTTTGCAATCATGTTGATAGGGTATGAATTGTGATCTCAAGTGACTGAGTATGACTATGATACCGCACTGGGCAATATTTATATACAGGAATCTACAAGGTAATCGACAGGGTGAAATGGTAGTTTAATTGCCGGTAACTCCAACACATTCGGAAAAAGAAATTGTTTGACATTCCGCCTTGTTTTCAAGGTAACACTCTCATCGCCCTTTTTAATTCAATGATGTATTCTACTCCAGATAATTTTCAAGGTTTTGATTTCAGGTATTGTGTCATTTGCGTGAATTTAAAAACTTACTTTGGGCGCATTAGACCTGACGTAAGTAAGAAAGAAAAGGGTGTTTACGTTTGTTTTTCCCAGACGAAATTTTTTTTCTGTTTTTGAGGTAGGAATGTATAATTTAGTGGTTACTTGTGCCCTTCAAAAACAACTTTTACGCTAAGGAAGTATTTAAAGGATTTATTCATATTTGAGGTTACTGACTACTTTTGGAAACGTGATTTTGCAAAAGCGCATAAATGAATAATTTTATATTTAGTATCACTTGAATTAGAAAATACATATAAAATTGCTTTAAGATTATTATTACTTCACTGCAAGTGTCTGGGAAAAAACGAAGAAAGAATGACATATTTTTAAAACATTCTCCTTTATTTAAAATGCTTCTTTAATAATATTTTGTTTATTAATAGTTCAGGACTTCTCTACGGAGCCTGAACTAGAATTTTTAAAAAATTCATGTTATTTTCAGAGTTACCACACATATTAATTGAAATAATAACCGGTTTTTTTTTAGGATTTTTTCTAGTCTGATGCATTCAATGTGAATAAATCCATTTCTAAATTATTCATTTAAAATATTCTAGTTCAGGATTTGTACAGAGGTTTTAGCTATATATAGAATTTTTATTGTATTAACATTCTTCAAATAATTTTATATGTATATTCTAATTCGATTAAATATCGAAAAATTATTCATTTATTCGTTTTTCAAAATCACGGCTCAGAACATTGTAAGTTAACTTACACACTGTATTTTGATTTTTTGATACTGTAATATTTGGCACATTCAATGAAAATAATTTGGGGAAGTTAACGTTTTTTCGGTTCTTTAATTAACCAGTAATTATCACACAAAATACAATTTTCACAATTTACAAACTAGAAATCTAAGATTTCCATGATTTTTTTTCTTTTTCTCTTTTTTTTCCTTCTCGTCTTTCTTTTTTCTTCATTTTCATAAATGTTTATGAATTCTGTCAGTTTTTGTAATTTGGTACAGATTTATCGGATAAATTAGGCATGCATAGATGTTTCCTTTAGAGAAATGAAGGCATTTAGTCCTACTATTTGAATCGCACATAAAAAATATGAAAACTTTCAATGTACTCGTATTTCAATATCGCTATATATGAAACAAGTTTTTCACGATGATGTAATAAATTTATTTATTTATCTTACATATGAAAACAATGATAAGAAGACAGTAAGTCCTGTTCAATATTATGGTTACAAATTAGCAATACGGCGCAATTTCCATTTGAAATTCGAAACCATGACCTTTGGATTAGAAATCCTACGTGCTAATCATTGAACTACAGGTACACAACGAACGATTTTCCTTTTTATATATGGTGTTGGACTGTTATTTTTGTTTCTTTTTATTAATTAATTAAATTTAATAAAATAATTAATACTTGAAAAACTATATTAACATCAAGTGTCATCCACTTCAAGTTTAAAAAAAATGTATTTAAACCTGAGTGGACGAATAAAAAATATTTTATTAACAATTTAAAATTTGAACAAGATATATATATATATATATAAGGAGAGAAAGAACTATAATAGAGGAAGAATTAAATAACTAAATGTTCATGTATAAATTGATGGGAAATTTGGGACCAGACTACATTTCCAGATTTTACAATAGCACCTAATTTTTCAATACAAAGAATAAAAATAAAAGTAATACTTTTCCTACTGTTGGGCTTAATTAATGCTATGCAAAATTTATTATTTTTTGATATATATTTTAAATGATTATAAAAGAAATTTTCAATGATTTAAGAAATTCAGTTTAAATTTTGAAATATGCGTTTTTTATTGTAGAGAACACAATGTTTCTTTTCAATATGGGTCGAAACATTTAAAAAACAAGATATCAATCATTGGCATGGCCAAGTAATTTTAGCGCGTTTTTCACATGTTGTATTTTACAAAAATGCAACTAATGAACTTTTACTAACAGAAAGTAGTACTGTACTTAAAAAAAATTTAAAAATGATTAAATTTAAATATGATTCGGCTCATCTAGGGCACAAATGCGACCAGATGCCGAAAACCCGAGGTCAATTGGTTGCTTATTGTCTGAGAAAACGGTACGACAAAATATGGAACGAAGACGAAATTTGAGCCCTAATAGCGCTTTTGTTCCATTACGTGAAAAACGCGCTAATTATAAGATTTAAGTATATGTATGTATGTATATAAAATATATAACAAAAATATGAAAGTATATTTCCGTTACTAAATGGCTGTTTTTAGCACAATATAGCACAGAAATTTGAATTTCAAACGGATATTACTACTCGTATTTTGCTACGAATTATATTTCTATTCATTCATACTTCAGAAATATTGATATTATTACGTTTTACTACTCATTTATATTTATCCACACCACTTGAAATTTACGAAAAACTATTGTGATTTGTGAATAGATGTGTGTTGAAAGTTTTTTCAATAGTTTGTTAAGTGAAAATTCGAAGTATGATGAATTCGTAAAAAAAATTTAAAGTGATTATACAGGATGTTTCGAAACTTGACGATAAGTGAGACCTAAGTAAGAGTTAAGGTCATATCTATTCTGTGAAAAATAAAAAAAAAATACCTAGCACTTGGTTAAGTGATGATGAGCACATTTTTGAAAATGTGAAAAATTGACACATTCTATCACATCATTATATTGTTTCCACAATACAATAATGCACTACTGTGACCACAAATTTCACAATTTTACGATTAGGTTTTCCCTAGCATTACCTTAAATAGCCGTACTATTAATCGCAGTCACGAGTCGAAGAAAAAAAAATTGTTGATTTAGAATAAGTAGTTATCCGCGACTTTGACTCTCCATAAAAAGAAATCTGTTGCACAGAACTCCAAGCAAATTGCTCAAAAGATTAAGAATTGTTAAAAAGATTGTTAAGATTCTAAAATGGTACAACAATTGTTATTTTCTATGTATAACAATCATGCAAATTTTCTTATTTGCAGAACATTTTCATTTTAAAAACACTTCTGTTGATACCATCCATCGCATCATTATGTATTGTGATAGCAAATTCAACTCTATTTTACGGTGATTTTTCACTAACATAATACTTCATATAGCCATGCTATTAATCACAATCACAAATAAAACAAAAACCTTTTCTGGTTTAGTTAAAATTAATGTAATTTGAGCCGGTTTGAAAAAAAGGATGTCACCTAACTTAGACTCACAAAAAGAAAAATACTACAAAGCAAGTTATTTCAAAAGCTGACCCATTTAATGACAATTCCAAAACAATACAACACTTGCTACATTTCTGTCCACAGTAATCATTGCCAGTTTGTTTTCTTTTACAAAATGACTTCATTTTAAAAAACTGAATCTTAAGTGTGAAACTCAAACTAAGCACTAAATTTAAATATAAAACGTAAAAAAATATTTGTTACACTTGAATGAAGTAAATGTTCTAAGTGCTTACCTTCTACACGAATGCAGGCTCTAGATGAGGTATCAAAATGCGGAATGCCATTCGGAATAACGAATGCCCCTCATTTTTCACAATGCATACTCGTTAGGACGATTGCTTAGGGTTCACATACGTCCTGTGAAAGATCACAGAAATACGACGATGACAACATTTTGGATAAGTGGAAAACTTCCCAAATGCTTCAGTGTATTCGAAGGAAAGAATCACGGAAAAACCGAAAAGTACTGCTCATTGTGTATTAAAAACACACGAATTTCATCCATATTACGTGCAACGTGTACAAAGTGTTCTACTTTGTGACTACTTTGAATCGCCGTATTTTTGAATGATAAATTGATGAATCTTATGCTCAGTTTCTTTACTCTTAATAACCCGTCACATTCACTAGTTTCTTAACTCTTATAACACATTAGGGCGCTACAATCAGGTACCTCAAAACGTCGTATATCCGGGACCATTATCCATCGAGGTAATAACATTCTCAAACAGCTTGCATATCTCTGTGCTGCCTTTGTTATGGTGGTACTTTTATTTTGTCAGCAAGGTCATCAGCGCTTTCGCCAATTACTTATCTATTGGACAATCTGGTACCTCAAAATAGCAACTAGAGCAACTATTGATGAATGGCTGACTGAATTTACCACAAGATGAAAGAAAATTTTATTACTCCTTAAGCACTGACGTATATAAACACTCATCACCGTTGGGAGAAGGATTAATTGATTAAAGCGTTCAATGCTCAATTGCTAGCCATTGATGAGCATCATGCTTTGAATTTTTGTTTTATTATCTGTATTAAGTTTTACACGTATTTCATTCCAGTATAATTAGTCAATATTTTCTCTCATGGTGCTGTGTTCCATTTTCAAAAACACTGTATAGCTAAGAGAGAGAAGGGATGTAAGTCGACTCTGTCTATCTCTGTAAATGAGTACGCAACAAGAGTTACATCACGTAGCTTCGATTCAAGATCTCACACGCGCAATTTCTTCCTGAAGTCTAATTTGTTATCTCTCTCAAAATCACATAAACAAAATCTAGAACATACAGTTCTTCTCAGCTATTGCATATTGACATCATTCTGGAAAAGTACTATGGTCATGCTGGATGATTGCTTGGTTCATTATTAACGTCACAACTGGTAGCAATATAAGGACCTCGAAATTTTGAACCACAGTCAAGTAATGGGAACAGCACTTGAGCGGGCACTTCACTTTTCTAACCCTCACCACGTCACTTTAGACTCGAATCTTTTCAGATTTAATATGGCCGTGGTAGCTTAGTGATCAAGATCACGAATTGCCAGCTTAGGTGTATCGTCCTTGTCACCTGAACATGGTTGAAAATTACTAGGTCCGTCGCGAAAAATCCTCGTGCAGTTTTATGGTGTGGCGTAAGCACACATAACACCTACTTAGAAAATTTAACTTGTATCTACTCCGCTTTGGGATAGATATTTTTGGTAAATCGAGATTCGACATTCCAGTAAGGAACTTGCGGTAGATTTATGAAAAAGAATCAGTTGAATAAAATAAAATAATACAAATATATATATAGCTAACTTTTTAACTTTCAGAATTCGCCACACTTGAAGTTCTTTTAAATTGACAGATATCAATCTATTATCTATTGGATAATTTTTTTGTGCTCTCGAAATTTAAAATTGGAGTTTAAAAGTAAGAAAGTTGAAAAAACACACATAGGAAATAATCATTGATTTTTTTCCTTGCTCTTTGAAACATAAAAGTACTTTTAAATGTAAAACTGTAATTTATGTAATTTAACACTAGAATGCCAGACATTTCGATTACCTTTAAATATCCGCCGGTGTTTTCTCGACGTGATGTAAAATATACAAAATAATTGCGATAACTAATTAATTAAAGGACTACTGTTCAGTAGGGTTTAGTTTTATAAGACTTTTTAATATTATTTCATGTAATTATTACATATTATGACACCTTATATCATAAAAAAATTTAACAAAACAAATGATTTAATCTTATAAAATGAAATATAGCAATAATATTCATAAATATTAGAATAATAAGCAAAATCGCAATTTTTGTGAAAATGCAAATTTTTTAATAATTTTTTTAATCTTTTTTATGCATAATACTTGTACATACCTCATTTGCAATGAATATAGAGATATTCGATTTTCCTGTACATTTTCCGCCTACAATTTTCATGAAAGGGGTACACATTTTTTTAATTGCATTTCTCTTACACTCTTTAATTTCGCACTTTTTGCGTTTTAGCTAATTTGTAATTCCATTAAGACAATATGGTACCCTAAAAATCATTAAACTGACGAAAAATCTTTTATTGCCTTATTTGATACCTGAAATCTTTACGAACATGAATGTAAAACTTCAAAGCTTTACCTGCATTTTTTTATCAAGTTATGGAGCAATATTTGATGCTGGACAGCAACTACCACGCTCACATTTCAGATTATCTCCTAGAAAAGAGCCTGAACAAAAATGAATGAATTATTTTCCTACCGCGCGTAAATGAGACTGACATTATATGCAGCAACAAATCATTTCAAGAAAGAATTGTGCAATTCACAAAAAAATTCTAGTTTGTGAATTTTTTATTGAAGATCAAATGGATTGGGTCAAGATTTAAAAGTTGTGCGTGCGTTTTATGATATTATTATGAATGAAATTAAAACTTCAAAACGGATTCTCCCAAAGAACAAATACTAAATTTCATTTTGAAAACTCAGATAATTAAAAATCTAATTCGCAAGAATAGAAAAACTCTCCCATTTTTATATATTTGTTTTTGGTGATATACACTGGTGTCCAAAAGTTAAGCATAAATCGTAAAATTCGAAAAACATGGAGTAAATATTCGTAAAATTATTCCAAATTTCTTGCGGATATTAATTGGGTGAAGAAGAAACATAGGGTTTATGCAAAAAGTTTCAGTCGACTACGTCCTGCGTAAAATACCGGCGCATGTTAGAACGCGGAGAAACCGATTTACGCAGCATAGGCAGTTTAGACAAGTTTCGTGCAACTACTGTGCGAAGGAACGTTGTTAACCATCAAACAAGGTGAATGATGGCACAAAGACGCCAATTGGACATGTTTACGAAAGGAAGAATCGTTGGAATGCTGGAATCCTCACGATCACAAAACGAAGTGTCTCGAATTCTGAATGTGGACCAGTCTGTGATCTCAAGACTGTAGCAGAGGTTTCAAAGAACGGGAGATGTTACCCGACAACCAGTATCAGGTCGACCAAGAGTCACAACCCCTCGCCAAGACCGATATCTGGTAATAAGTGTGCGACGTCAGAGGGGCAGTACTGCCAGAGCATTGGGTTCGGCGCTCACAGTCGCAACAGGAATACGAATTTCGAGACAAACTGTTTACAGGAGACTCAATCATGCTGGCCTGTATGCCAGAAGACCAGCAGTTTGCATTCCCCTCACGTCTGCACATAAATGCGCTCGTTTGAACTGGAGTTTGAAACATCAACTTTGGAGAGTGGGCCAATGTGATGTTCAGTGACGAGTCCCGGCTTAGTCTGAGTAGTGATTCTCGGTGGATAACGATATGGAGAGAACGTGGAACACGTTTTGAACCAAGAAACATAACGGAAAGATATTTTCCATCAAGGGGAGTAATGGTATGTGCAGGCATCATGATGGACGGCCGCACAGACCTCCATTTCTTTGACACGGGGTCTGTGACTGCTCATTGATACAGAGACAAAGTTCTTGAGCCTTATGTTCGTTGTTTCGAGGTGCTGTCGGTCCTGACTTTATATTCATGGATGCTAATGCGCCATGTCACCAAGCTGTGCTGATTGATGACTTCCTTGAAACGGAAAACATCCAGCGCATGTCGTGGCCTGCGAACTCCCCTGATTTAAATCCTATCGTGAATGTATGGGATATGCTCGGGAGAAAAATTGTAGCCCTTTCGTACCCACCAAGCTCCGTTACAAAACTGAAGTGTACTGCTACTTTGGATACTTACTCCAAGAAGCTTGGAACCGTTTGAGCCCACAACTCATTCATCGCAAGCAAGTATGGTTAACTGAATGGCAAGCAAGTATGGTACTCTCTCATAGCAAGTATGGTAAATCGCTGTGCAGCGTGCCTGGCTGTCAGAGGTGACCACATGCCTTATTAAACTGCAGAACCTGTATTTTATTTAATGTTTTCTTTCATCTTTTCTTTAAAGTGTGAATCCTTGCTATGCTCAGATTTCTTTCAAACTGCTACCTTTGGATAATAAAATTAATTATTATCATTCTTTTGATTTGCTTCCTTATTTTATAACCATTTTACACTCGTATATCACGTTTCCCGCCATTTTGATTTACAGTTCCTTCTTTATTCACATAATTATCAATTATGCTTAACTTTTGGACACCAGTGTATATATATCCCATGTGTGTGAAATTCAACACTTTTATTAATAAAATATTTTAAGGTATTTATTTAAACAAATGCACATATACAGCTCTTAGATTTCGATATATTTTACTTATAAATTGTTATTTGAATTTGCTTCCATTCGTGTACAATATTTATCATGCGATGACTTTTAAAATCACAGAAATAAAAAATAAAGACATAAATATCTTTTTTACATGTTGTGCATTAGCTCTGAGCATTGAATTAGCTCTGAAGTGTGTGTATTTATTTTTTTTATAATTATTAAGATAAAGTTTTATGAAACATTGATCTTTCATTCGTTTTCTTCTATACATTCATTATGATAGTATACTGTAAAATTGTTCTGCATTTGTGCAATTTCTTATGGTAAGCAGTTTTAAACAAGCTTATTAACATTTCATAAAAGTTTCAGACTATTCGATGAATATTATATCATGCTATTCATTGAATGAAAACTTCAAACTCATTTTTCACCATGATGAATTTTTGTGCATATACTATTATTCAAAACTCTAAGGCTTTTTTGATAATTGAAGTATGGGTTTGAAATTTTTTATACATGTTTCGAAATGTATGTTTTGTGAAACTGTGTATGGAATTAGCTCTAACATGTTTAGTACTTTTTCTAAAAAATTTCAAAATCGAAATTAATGTTTTTTTGAGGATTTTTGGCAGTTTAAACACGAAAAAATTGATAAAAAACTAAAGAGCAGTAGCAGAAAAAATTCCATGCACAGTTTTATGTAGTATGTTATAAGGTACTTTGAAAAAATTTTTTGAAAGAAAATATACATATTTAAAAAGCCTTAGGGATTTAGAAAATGTCAAAAATTCCTTAAAAAATTTAAATTTTACAAACATTTTGCAACAAATTAAAAAGTTTTTGAAAAGAATTATTATTACGTATTAACCTTTATGCAATACATTTAAAACCAAATATGAAATGTTGAAAATAAAAAAAATTGTGAAGATGGTACCATATCGCCTTAAATTCAGTATTTACCTGATTTTTAAAATTTCTTGCACTTACGTAATTTTCTACAAAACATTTCGAAGCTCAAATCTGCCACGAACAACATTATCATCATTCAGTGATCCTTTTGTGCCCTCTCTAGCGACATATATATCAGGATTTAATGGAATATTATCAATTTCATCTGCACTTTCTTCAGATTATTTGCAGCCGCTTTCACGCAATCTTATGTCTTCATCGGAATCTAAATTAGAACAAGATAGCACATCACCATCCGATCTTTCTCAGAAAGCTCACTCAAAAAATTCGTAATTTCATCAGGGATTAGACCTTTTCCACGAGTCATCATTACAGGGTGTCTGCTCTGCACAAAGTTTGAAAATCGAATGAAAATTTATATTATGAGCAGATAATCAAATGCTATGTAACGAAACATTTAGACACAACGATTTTAATATGGCAGACTCATTTCTGCTGTGAACCCAATAACACTGCATTTAAGGTCAAATAAATGTGCGATATTTCTTTCGGAAGTTTGTTTTACTAATAGCATCTGTTTAGTGAACTATCTTTTGCTGAACGATAGCTATTGATAATGATAAATTGCATTGGTGTCAAAACGACTTCAGCGGACATTCTAGTTGTAAAATTTATTTTAATTAATCTAGAACCACAAGACTTTTTCTGTGTAATTACCATGGAAAATGATTAAAAGTCACGAAAAATTTTCATATTCCCTGCAAAAATGCGGAAAGGAGAACAAACTACACAGACTCCGGTGTCCAATTGACACTGACGAATGCGTTATAGTGTTAAAACTAAATATTTTTAAAAGTATTCTAAAGTTTTAAGTAATTAAAAATTTTTTTTTAAAGTTTGGTTGGAAGAGAAAATATTTTGTATTATATATATGAACATTTCAATAAATATGTTTTAACCCTTTACGACTGACGGTACTTACAAGTACCACTCACTTTAAAATTACATTTTTACGAATACTCTGATGATATTAGCAGGAATATCCTTTTAAATCCCTCTTCTAAGATATATGGCAGTACAGGTTCTATGACGAGTATTTTAAGGGGAGGGGAGGCAAATAGTTTTATAGCTGAAGTTGCGTTTTCAGCTGACATTTTGATCGGATTGTAAAGATTGTCATTTTTGTTCCGAAAAAGTAATTTATGTCAAAAGGTGTCTTATTTTTTTGTATGTTAATAAAGACCTTAGAAAATAATTTGAATATTTAAGTGAACAGTGTAAAAATTAACTTATACAGTTGAATATCTTTAATTAATTAATTAGCTCTAACGCATTAAATTTCCCAAAGTTTAGTATTTTGTTTATGTACATCCATTAATTTTCAATGTAGTGATTCAAAAAAATTATTGTATGAAAAAAACTGCAGTAAATCATAATGCGGTAGATAAAGGGGTAAAAGAAAGTTAGTTTATTCAAATAAAGTGATCATGAATAATTAAGTCTAAACCTCCCTTGATTCAAAATATGCTGTAAATTTCAAATTTAGGCTTTAAGTATCGAATTAATTCTTTTCGAATTAGTGTCTAGCTCCATTGAATTTTTACAATCGGAATTCGCAAATCTGAAAAAGACATATTTCAGAGTATTATATACACAATAGATTATATAGTTACTAAGTTATTAAAAATAGATCGTGTCTTTAATTACACTAGGCAACAAAAAACAACTTTTTGTCTGTTTCTTAGTATTAAATAGCCTATTCTTACTAATTTTGGGTTGGAAAAAAACGAATAGGAGTATGAAATTTATTTATTAGCTCTTGTTTTTAAGATATACCATAGGCCATCCATCAATTTATTGGTAAATTTGAAGAACAAAACATTACTAACTAATGCATACAGTCTTTTCGTCATGTTTCAAGAAACCGTGTTCATATCAGAAATCAGTAGTATTTTTTAGTTTATTTCCTGTGAACATTTAATTTTGAATTGCCTCTTGTATATCGAAGCCCGAGTATCCCTTATAACTGTCCTGCAGTAGTTTGCGAGCATTGATTCATCCCGGCGACCCTGATATATACGTTCCATTGCTGTGATATCTTGATGAAACCTTTCATCGTGTTCACATCGCTTACAGTTCCACAGTTTTTAGGGAAAAAATCAAAATGGGAATGTAAAAAATGGATCTTTAGAGACATATGCATCCTTGGTCATGAAAATTTTGTAGGAGTTCTTTCACCAACTGTTGATAGTTCTAATCCTTTTTGCTGTCTAAAAATCCTTATACCACACTTATCTTTGAGATCTAAATATAGTTGAATTGATTTACCTTGAGTTGTAAGATGAAAAACAGCTAATATCACTTGAATCGTACAATATTGCCTGTTCTTTGTTCTACTGATGATCTAGGTTAGACTCAAAACACACCTGAAGAAAGGTGGCGCGGTTACACGTCTTTCGTTGAAATAAAAATCGACCCTGAAGCAAGAGCTTCCATTTATCCGCTCAAATGAACATCAAAAAGATTATACACAGAAAGTAAAGATGAGTAAAAATGCAGCTATTTATGAATAGCGAGTTCTGATTCTTGAAAACAAAAGCTAATCTGAAATTTTTATGATGATTTTCGTGTTTAGCAGACCAAAATACTTCATAATAAACTATTTTTTAGCCCGAAACAATTTTGGTGTTGCCTAATGTTATTATTCTGGGTATTTATTTATATTTGCTTAGTTCACAAAGTCCACGAATATCTAGTCGTGCAAAAAATACCTAAGAACTACTAGAGGTATCATAATTGAGCCATCCAAAATTAGTTCGGGGTCATTTTTTTTTCCAAATGGGATTCACTTTGGCCCACAAGCCTTTGCAGATACGGTAAGTTCCCCAAGTGTGAGAGTCCTTTTTGTGATGGTACCATCTAATGGAGGCTCTTGCTAATAAATTCTTGACGCTTGAATTAATATTAATTCAATCTCTCATAGGATGCTAAATATTGTCATGACAATTTTTCAGAGAGTACCGTAGCCAAATTAATACTCAATGGATGTTTTACATGTCACGTAATCATATGACACGCTTGTCTGCGATTTTTACATCCAGGAAATCTATTAATTTCAACCGGAATCGAACCTACAATCTTGAGCTTACGAGGCAGTCATGCTATCTCTAAGCCACCAAACTGACTGTGGTCAATATTGTCACGTAGATTTCGTAGATTACTAGTACACATTGAAGGCAAATGAAGGTTACTTTAGTAATCTCAATTTGAGACTTGTACTAATTTAAAACGAAGGTTACACACACACACTATAAATTTAAAACATTGTATAGATTTTAGGAAATTTTTAAAATTTAGAACAATAAGTGCTTTATATAAATAGTAAAATATTTTATATAACGGTTCTTTGAATTTAATCCAATAGAATAGCTCATAAGATTTAATGTTGTAGAACAGTTTTTAACATGGGGGCATTTAAATAAGAAAGTACTAGATACATCAAAAATAGTGTTACTAAAGAAGTAGGCGCTTAAGAGAAGCGGTTAGACAACAAAATATTTAAGGCACCATCATGTAAGAGCCAAATTCATTTAAGAATCTAAAATAAGAGTTAAAGTTTCAAAGTTGTTTTATATAAGACAAAAAAAAATCTATGAAATTTACTTTTCTAATAAAATACACTCATGGACAAAAAAATTAGCGCTCCAAGAAATAATTGCGTTGTCGTTTTTGAAGACAATATGAGCAGCTGTCGCAGTTTGAGAGGGGGAAGAATCATTGGCATGGTGGAAGCTGGGTGGTCAGCTAAGCGAGTGGCTCGTCAATTAGGCCGCTCTGATTGTGTTGTCAGGAGGTGTTGGGACCAGTGGGTCGGAGAGATGTCATTTACACGAAGACCAGGCTCAGGACGCCCTCGACAGACCAGTAGTCGAGAAGACCACCACATCGTAAGAAATGCATGCGCACAGCCAACTGCTTCATCGGTCGCCATTTAGGCACTAGTAGCACCTTCACTAGGGGTCCCTGTGTCTTCTCGAACCATACGATGGCGCCTGGCTGAAGGACATTTGGGACCACGGCGCCCATTACGTGTACTGCCTTTGACGCCCACCCATCGACGCTTCCGTTTGCAATGATGCCATACACGAGAAAACTAGATTGCAGCAGAATGGAATCAGACCTCGTGGGGAACACCTGAATCCTGCCCATACCATCACCGCTTCCCCAGCTGGTGTGATGGTATGGGGTGCCACTGCCTACAATACATGGTCACCTCTAGTATAGATCCGTGGCACCATGACAGCCCAGCGGTATGTCCACGACATCCTGCAACCACATGTGTTGCCACTCATGCAACAGCTCCCAGGAGCCATTTTTCAACAAGACAATGCTCGGCCTCACACGGCAAGGGTGTCACAAGACTGTCTCCGCACTATTACTACCCTACCTTGGCCTGCCTGATCCCCAGTTTTGTCTCCAATCGAGCATATCTGGGGTCATTTGGGACGGTGAGTTGGGCATCCCACGAGTTTGAACGAACTAGAGGCAGGGTTACATCAAATATGGAACGAAATGCAATATGCAATGAAATCATCAAATATGCAATGAAAATTATGATTGAAAGTTGGGTTTAAAAGTTTGGGTACTAAAAGTTTGAGGAGCACTGCTTTAGGTCAAACAGCGGAAAAAAGGGATTTTGTTTTTATTTGATACGCACCCATAGCCCCCTAGTGGATAGAACTCTGAAAACCAAACTAAGCTCATCTCTGTTCAGCAAAAATAGCATATTTCAAGTAAGTTTAATAATTCATCAAAGAGAATTTTTTTAAATTATAAAACACCATTGTAAAGCTCCTACTTAGCAGATACCTACTCCATGAAAGGACCTACCTGCCAAATTTCAAGTCTGCAGGTCTAATAGTTCAAAAATAAAATAATTCTCTATAACGTTACTTTAACCCCTAGTAAGCTCATTGGAGTGAATTTTCATAAGAAAACCCCTTTTTCAGTGGTTCTTAACTCCATGAAAGGAACATACTCGCCAAATTTGAAACCTATAGGTCTAATAGCTCAAAACGCGGTCGATTTTCGCAAAACACTTTCTCAGCGGATCTCTACTCCATGCAAGGAACATACCAGCCAAACTTAGAGTCTGTAGGTCTAATAATTCAAACGGAGTACTCTCTCTTTTTTACCTATAACACTCCTTTAACCTTTTGTACCCCCCGGAGGTCAATTTTCATAAAAACCTCTTTAACAGCAGTGGTTCTTCATTCAATCAAAACGTCCTCCCGTTGGTGTGGAGTGAAAGTTAGTCGTCCTCATTCCTTGACCATGGTTCAAAATTACGAGGTTTGTAGCTAAAAGCCCTCGAGTAGCTGAACAGTGTGACGTTAATATTCACTCACTCTCATTCCACCAAAGGAATGTACCTGCTAAATTTCAAATCCGTAGGTCTAATAGCTCAAAAATGGAATTCTCTTTCACCTATAACGATCTTTAACCCTTCTGAACCCTCCCTCGTGTTTTGATTTTAACAAAACCTTTTCTTAGCGGATCTTTATTCTATGCAAAGAAAATGCCTGCCACGTTTTAAGTCTGTAGGTCTAATAGTTCAAAAACAGTACTCACTTTTTTCTAAGACTTCCCTTTAAGTCCTCGCAACCCCTCTTGGGGCTCTATTTTTACAAAATCTCTTTTATAGCGGATCTCTATTCCATGAAAAGAACATGCCTGCCAAATTTGATATCTGTAGGTCTAATAGTTCAAAACCGGAAATTTTTATCTATAGCGAAACTTAACCCCTCGCAACTCCCTTTCGTGTTCAATTTTCGCAAAACCCTTTCTTAGCGATCTCTACTTCATGAAAGGAACACGCCTATCAAAATTCAAGTCTGTAGGTCTAATAGTTCTGGAGATGACGTGATGAGTAAGTCGCTTTTCTCAAGTATACAGATGTATATGATAATTATTTATGTGTTGCACCTGTGTGACCTTACTCTTTTCCTGGATAGTAGATTTTTGTAGAGAGGTGGCACTGCGAAAAAAAATATGAACTGAGGGGACGTGAGGAGAGTGCAATCAAACGACAAATCATTACTTTTCTCGAGTTAGAAAAAGCTTTAATGATTTAATGAATTCTTATTCCATTTTTAAGACATTATTAAGATGAAACAATTAAAAGTTGTAACTTAAATGTAGAATTAATAACTACATAATCGGTTGAACATTTATTTTTCCAATTTCAAAGTACTATATGGCACTTTATGTACACTTTTGACAAATATCACTAAGTTTACATTAAATATTGCCTCATCTTTTAAGATGGAAGCCCCAAAACTGTTTATTATTTCAATATAAATATCGCATAAAAAATTTTAAAAGACGTTTTTTCAGTTATTCATATAGGTAAGAATATAAAGAATAAAAAAAAGAAGAATGAATGTCCTTTTTAGAGTGACAAATTCTTCTGATAAAGAGAAATAAAGTGTTTCTCACTCATTAAGAAACTCATTATTTTGCGTTGAATTTACTCATGACATTGTATTTTTAATATGATCACAAAAATGAAAGGGTATCATAGAACTTTTTATTGAAAATATTGTAATTAAATTAAACGAGGTTAAAAGTTATTTTATAAAAAGTTAGGGTAAATGTCTTTTTATAAAAGAGTTTCAACTCTCCAGGTTCAACTGCATTTGATACTGATAAGAGCTTTAAATGTCTTAATAAATAAAAAAACAAGCAAACAAAAAAAGACTCCTATTTTCTGATGAAAATATTTATTTACAATTCTCATGAAAGAAGTAGAAATAATTTAAGTTAAGGTACAAAGCCATTCGACTTCTTTAGTGAATAAGAGCCTTGCCAAGACCCAAACCATATCCCAAACCAAGATGAGCTCCATATGCAAGACCAGCGGGTGCAAGGGCGGCACCGTGTCCGATCACACCACCGTAAGCAACGGGGGCGGCGACTGCCAAAGGAGCAGCTAATGGAGTGGCGATAGCCAAGGGGGCGGCGTAAGATCCGGCGTGTCCAATGACAGCGGCTGCTGGGGCGACATGGTTGACGACTGGGGCGACGGGCCCGGCGTAGGGGCTGGCAATGAGGGCAGCAGCTGGGGCGCTGGCAGCGGTTCCAGGTTCGTTGGTCTTGACGGAGGCTCTGAATCCGTGTCCGTCAGCGACATAGTCAACTCGTCGGGCCCTTCCGTCGATGTCAGCAATAGTGTAAGATCCCTTCTTGTTTCCGTGGGCATCTCCTACTTCGGATCGGGAGTTGGCGGCACCGAGTCCGTCCTTGATGTCATAACCGAAAGCGTAGTTTCCGAAAGCCTAATAAACAATACGAGTCCATCAAAATGCTTTCAATGCTATTTATATTTTACTATGAGTTTGAATATTTTAATTAGATTAAGAAACTAGATACTAAAACGAATCAAGAAGCCGACTTACATCTTGAGATCGAGCGCTGGTGCTGATTCCAGTGCTGACCAAAGCACCGTGCCCCAAAAGGCCACTGGCTTGAACTGCTGCAAGGGCAGCGAAGAGGATGGTGATCTGAAATATTAGAAAGACATGTGAAAAATAGAATAATTTCATCCTTATTTCAAGGAAAAAAATACTTTCTTATAGGAACTTTTTCAAGAGAGTTAAGGCTTTTCAGTTTTAAGAATAAGTTGAATATTTTAATTACTTTGTTTTATAACTATTAGTTTGATTTATGGAAAATGGAATATACTTTGCATATTTTATGAGGACTATTATTAAGTGTTGAAACAATATCTATACCTTTTTAAATTTGAGCTTTTAAACGTTAAACATGAATAGTGAGGGTTAGTATCACCTTATATCATTCAGCGACTATAAATTTCAAAATGCTTAAAATTGTATGCTTATATTTCCTTGGAGGAGTTTCACATATGAAGATTTTTATTTTGTATAATATATTAAACAAACTTTTAAAATTGAACACTAAATATGTATTTGTTTCTTAATTTTTCTTTTAAATAATCAAAAAGAAATGTAGTTTTTCACCGATTTACGCATATGAATGAATTTCTTTTTAAACCTAAACATTTTAATTTACCTCATCATATTTAGCCGGTATTATGCAGGGCTTTTTAAGGAAAGCTTTTAGAAAGTTATTTTTCAAAACTTTGTTTAAATTCTTTCTTGCATATAATTTTATTAATTATTTGGAAAATGTTTCGTGTTGATTTTTCTTTTATAACTGCTAGATATATATATAAAATAGTTTATTTTAGAATTTTTGGACAAAGTACAATGAACATAAAAAAACGAATAAAAATGAAATGTTTTTGTATATCTTATTTTGCAAGAAAAGGGAATTTTTATAACTATAACAATGATTATTCATCTTAAGTCTTTGCTAATTTAAGATGAAAAAAAAATGTTCCATGGAAACATTCACAGTTAATTTTATCAATTTAGAAATATGGCTTGCCTTAACAGTAAGTACATACGATCCAATATTTTTAAAGTATAATAATATTTTTTTCTTAACTTTATCAATATTTTGCTCATTGTATTGCTGATAGATATTTTCAGTAATAGTAAAAGAAATGAAAATAAATCTAAAGTAAATATAAAATCCCTTATTACACATTCATTTGTCTTTTAAAATATTAATCACAGTAGATTATTTATAGTAAATGCATAGTAATCCAAAGACTTAATTATCAGGAAATGTAATCAAATTTATACTATATATTTAAAACACACAACATGTTTGTTAATATATTACGTTAAAGATTGATAAACGTATAATAATTATATTTTAGAAAATTTTAATCATAATTTCTTTGAAAAGCATTTCCTCATATGGTTTTCTTATAGGTATTCCAATACATTTTTAGAAGAATGTTCTGTATTTAGATTTCTTATAAGAGAGAAATGCAAATGAATTGGAATTAAACAACATATGAAGTACTAAGAGTTAATAAAAGCCAAATGCATTATTTATTGCAATTCGTGATATTTTAAATATGTTATCGTTCGTAAAAGTTCAAAATATGTCTACATATATTTTGAACTCTTCCAAAGAAAACTCTATCTTTAAAACTTGTGCAACTTTAACTACATTTTATGAGTCCGTAATAGTTAAGATTTGAAAATTACTCTGATGCTTAGTAATATATTTCATAAATGTATAACTCTGCTAATATTTTTCAAAAGTATTGAAATTTAAATATTTAAAGAAAAGAACTTCATCAGAATATTCAAAGTGTTATTAGGCAAAATTATCACAATAATCTAAAATCTACTTCTTAAATACGTTTAAAATGGTTTAGTGATTAGTTTTTGCAATTTTTTTGCAATAATTGTCCAGAATTAATTACCACAAATATTTAATTTTTCACAATAGGGAAATTAAAATGAATAAAAGGCCTTTTCCCAAATTCTAGAAAGAAAATTCTGGAACACAGACTCACCTTAGCAATCATTTTGATAAGGAAGGAACAATTGACTCGAGTGACTGAGTACGATTATGATATCTAGTGGTCCCCTTCTTTAAATACTGAAATCTACAAGGTGATCGACATAGTAAAAATGTAGTTTACTTGCTGAAAAGGAAAAAAGGAGGATAACACGTTTGAGAATTCCGCTCTACCTGAAAGGAAACACTCGTCGCATTTTTAGTTCAATGATACACTTACATTCAGCTATCAATTAGCAAGGTTTTCATTTCAAGTATCACGCAATGTGGTTGATTTTTCAAAATTTAAAAATTCAGTATTACGTCTAACATAAATTAGGTAAGCAAGAAAATGAATTGTGAATAAAAGGTACCGTATTTACTCGAATCTAAGCAGCACCCCAAAATCTCATCAAGTCTTTAGGAAAATGAAAAATAGAGTAAA
>BMAO01020293.1:0-20379 GCA_019973975.1 Trichonephila clavata
AGAATGACAAGACAAAAATTCTTTGGACAGAGGAAGCAAAGAAAATTTTGAAAAATGTAAGCAAGATCTAGCACATGCTACTTATTAAGCTTTCCTGACCCTGATTTACAATTGCTTTATTTACTGATGCTTCCAATTTTGCAATCGGATCAGTATTACAGCAGTTTGAAGCTGGAAGTTGGAAACCGATTTCATTTTTTTCTAAAAAAATAACTGATGCATGGAAAAATTACAGTACTTATGATAGAGAATTATTAGAATCTATCTATCCGTCAAAAAATTTAAACATCTTCTTGAAGGCGAAATTTTGTTATTTATACTGATCACAAGCCAATTACATATGCTTTTAAAAAAAAAATGAAAAAGCATCACCTAGACAATTACGTCATTTACAATACATATAACAATTTTCAACAAATATTTGTCACGTTAGTGGAGAAGAAAATATAGTAGCAGATTCATTGTCCAGATTGAATCTATCTCTGAAATAGATTATAATAAAATTGCTGATTCACAGGTTGATAACGAAGAACTTAATAAACTGCGCTTGAAACCATCCTTAAATTTCAAACAATATCCTCTCGACTCTGGTAATTACTTTGGTGTGACATTTCAATTGCAAATATTCGTCCATTTATACCTCAGCCTTTTCGAATGCACATGTTCAAAAAAATTCACAACTTGGCTCACCCTGGAGTAAAATCTACTGTTAAACAAATAGCTTCCAGATTTATTTGGTTAAATATTCGAAAAGATGTCAATCAATGGGCAAATTCTTGTATCCAATTGTCAAAAGAACAAAATTAATAGACATACACATTCACAACTTGCCACCTTCCAAGAAGTAGATGATCGATTCAGTGCCATTCATATTGACATCATAGGTCCATTCCCTGTATCAGAAGGAAAAATAAACTGCCTTACTTGTATTGACCGCTTCACATGTTGAATAGAGGTTATTCCTTTATCAAATATCACGGCAGAAACGGTTTCTCGAGAATTTTATAATCACTGGATTTGTCGCTTTGGAATGCCATACCGTGTGATAACAGATCAAGGTACTCAATTTAGATCTGAGCTCTTTAAAAACATAGGTGTTGTTTGCGGATTTAAAGTAAACACAACAACAGCCTATCATCCACAATGTAATGGAAAAGTTGAAAAAATCCATCGCACTTTAAAAGCAGCCATCAGAGCACATAACTCAGTTAAATGGACACAGACTTTACCAACGGTATTGTTAGGATTACGATCGGTTCTACGTGGTGACACAAATTACACCATTGCACAAATGGCTTACAGACAAACTATCGGATTACCAGGAGAATTTTTCGAGAAACCGAAAAAATCTTGGATACAGATACTTTTGCGGAAGAATTACAGAAACAAAGGGATCAGTTACAACCACTGAAAACTCGCCGACAACCTTCTCAAAAACACTTTGTCCATAAAGACTTACATACCAGTACACACGTGTTCATACGTGTCGACAGAGTAAAAAAACCACTTGAACCTCCTAACGATGGACCGTTCCCAGGCAAAAAGATACGACAAAATTTTACTGTGACAATTAAAGGCAAGGACATCAATATATCTGTAGACAGATTAAAACCTGCATATTTATTGTTAACTGATGCTGATAATCCTGATCATCTCAAACAATCAAAACGTGCACCAACTCCACCCGACAAAAAACTGATTGTGCAAACAAAAATTGAAAAACAGCCACCAGATTTACTGGAAAAAGATGTCCAAAAACAACTACACGCTCTGGTAGACACATAACGTTTCCAGCCTTACAGATATTAGTTACATATTATTTTATATGATTCTCATGGTTGTATTTTTACCCTTATTTGTATGTATTGCATGTCAATTTAAAGTTTTACTACTTTTATTGCATATTGTATCGTAACTATGTTACTGGGGAAAGAGTAATGTTGCATCTCTATTTATGTATTATCTTTGTTTTTGTAAATTTAGTTTTGTGATCTGGCAACAAGAGAGTTGTCAATATTGCGGCTGATGCAAGAACACGAATGATGAAAGAACACGAATAAAAAGCTTATGATGAGAATAGTTTTCTTCTGTTATTTTTAATCAATTTAAAAAGATGAATCAATTCTAAAAAATATTTTTATTTATTCCATATATTATTCGCGACTAACTCATCTACACGTTCATCCTTCTGTTGCTTACAATTATAATTTAAATATCATTGTAAAGAAGAAAGTTTACTATTTTTATGAAATGAAATAAAATATTAAGGAATAATCTATATATTTATTGCGATACGGTATTAAGTTTATGTATATATTGCAGGCATTAACGCATTTGCCCTTGTCTGACATGGGCGAAAGTTTTGGCAAATTTGCCCATGCCTGTGTTTCACACGAGTGAGCCTGTATTTCTCGTTATTTTATTTCCAATGCTCATCTGAGATCCATTCTAGTAAAAATAGACAAGCAATATTATAATTAAACTTATTTATCGCAGATGGCACCAAATAGGTGGGAAAAAAGAAAAAGAAAGAAACAATATACTACAGTAGATAGTTCACACTATTTGATAGTTAATTTTTATCTACAAATGCCACATTTTTGAGGCAATTTCCTTCTATCCTATAGCCGTATTTCCTGACTATAGGTCTAGCTCTAGCTTGAATTTCTCATAAAAGTAAACTTTTTCTTTTGCGTTGACATACCAAATTACTCCATTCCTCTTGGACCATTTTCCAAATCCATTCAGTGTTCTTGAATGCAGTTTTCCTAAGTCTGGTTTAATGAACTGAACACACAAAAGTCCACTGGAGAAGTATCTTGTGATTTTACAAGTATTTTATCTAGTGGAATACACTTTATTTCTGTTTCTGATTCTTTCTTTGTTAAATAAGTGGGAGTTGACTTAGATGTGTGCCTTAAGGCTTTGTCCATATGAAGCTCAACTTTATCAGTGTCCTTTTCATAAAAAGGCTGGAATTTCTTCTTCAAAAATTGCATCTAAAATTTTCTTCTGATAGTAGAGTGAATCAATTTTGGCTTTTCTTGAGACTTTTTGATTTTTAATTTGTCGTTGTAACAAAATTCTGCAACTATCCTGAATCCCTTTGGGAACATTTTGTGAATTGATGAAGCGATTTCGAACATTTAAATCAAAAGAAAACATTATCAGATGATTATTTTGAAGTTGCCAAACTTTTATCTCAAAATGCAAACGAAAAAATAAATTACAAAATTGTTTCCATAAAGTGCGAGCGACCTTATGTATTGCAGGAACTGTAATGTTAGACTTGGTGCCGTACCATCTTCATGGTATATCATACCAAACTGAATTTTTAGCCAGTCTTATTCTTGTAAATATGAGGATTTGATTTATTTTGATTTTAATATTTTGAAATTAAAAACAAACAAGTATTCAAATCGTTTACACTTTGTTTGCATAATAATTTTTTTACAGCTACATTTTTTTGTCAAAAAAAAAACTCGATCATTTTTTTACCAATTTTTCCAAAACACTCATGCTTTAAGGTGTTAATCAAAGTAAAAAAGTAAACACTGTTCCAAAAAATTAGACAGCAAGCAAAAACGTGAAGAAACCGTTGCACAATAGCCATGCATGAGCATAAAAGGAAGAATACAGGTATAACAAAACGTAATACAGAAAAAAGGAAATAGAAAACAATTGTAAGGGAACTTTAATTTTTTTGGAATGGTATAAAGAAAATAAAATGATGCTTCAGGGAAGCAATTTGGTTTCATGTAAATGACAAAAAAACTTATTGCTTGGAAATGATACAGGACTTTTAATATGATGTGTGGTCCTTCCCCCTTCAACCTCCTAAGATTGTCACACAAATGATTTGCATGGATACGATGAAGTTATTGATAAGACTGGCGAATACTGTTCCACTCTTGACGAAGTGTGATCTCCAAGCCTTATTCAGTAACAAGAGGTCTTGCAGCAACTTGTACTAAATATGCTTGATTGGGTTAAGATCAGGAGAGCATGCTAGCTGTCTAGTTACAAACTTCAATAAGGTTCTTCACAAGAAGGATTCTATAAGGTCTGGCATTATCCTGTATTAAAAGAAGGGATTCACCAGCGGCTGCAGCGTAAGGTACAACATGGGGTCTGAGGATCACGTCTGCATAACTTTGAGTCATCAAATTGCACTTCCGAATAATATGCTGGTTAGTGAGTTTACCGATGAAGATTCCTGCAACATACCATCAAACCATCTCATATGTAATGTGATCTTTCCTGAATGAATATAGCATTATTTCAAATGCTCCTTTCACGCCATACCAAAACACGTCTGGTAGCCCATTCTGAACTAAATCGGGACTCGTTCGTAAAACAGCACTTGACTCCAATGATTTTGTATCCAATTTGGATGTTCAGCAGTCCACTTTCTTCGTGCCCAAAGTACCTTGCTGTCAATGGAATATACACCATTAGCTTAGCCTATGTGCATACAGTCCACTCTCATGAAGCCTATTTTGGATTGTTTGGCTTTAGGCTCTCCGTCCTGTTGCCAAAAGAAACTTCCTATGAATCTGTGTCGCATTGGCTGTTATGTCTCTACGAGCTCTTAACAGAATATATCGGTTATTATTTGCTGTGAAAACACAAGATGACCTTGTCCTGACCAACATCAAACATGCCCTGTTTCTTGGAATCGATTCAGTGACATTTCTTGAAACTCCAAAAGCGTCCATTGCAATTTTTTTGGGCTTGCCCGTGATTCCAGTCTCCCGATGATACTCTAAGCCAGTGATTCCCAAAGTGGTCCATATAGACCCCCCCTCCAGGGTCTATGACAGCCTGCAAGGCGTCTTTCGCCATCGAAAAATAATTTGGGGGTCCATGAGGTGTAAATGGGAGTCTACGATAATGACTTTTATTAAATCAGATCATGCCTTTTATTTTAAAAGAAAATTTAATCAATAGGAAACCAGATTTACCTATTTAACAGATTTATTTACTAAAATTAATGAAGTTAATTTGCAGTTACAAGGACCATCGTTTCGTAGTTTCTTGCCAGAATTAAGCAAGGGAGTATAATGTTGAACGTCCAGAATTTTTCTAGTTTCTCAATTTGTCGCACACCTTCTGCCAGGAAAAGGACATTCTAACCTACGTTCAACATTTAAATGCTCTTTATTCTGATTTTGAAACTAGGTTTGAGAATGCTTTGACTATGGTAATATTTCAGGAGGCAATGAATTCATATGGTCACATTGAAAGAAAAAATAAATGTCATATTACAAGAGGAACTGATTGGAATGGACACTAAGAAGATCTTAAAGTAAAATTTAAAAGCCCCCGTGTAGCTGAACAGCGCGATGTTAATATTCCCTCACTCACTACATTAAATTTAGAAACAGATATCAGCAATTTTGGAAGCACCAGATTGGATGAAGCCCCAGGCTCATCCTTCCTATCAAAAGCATGTGTTTGTTGCTCAGTTACTTTATGTAACAGTAATTTTATGTATTAATTAAAGTTTAATTTAATTAACATTTACGTCTTAGGTTTTTAAGCACTATACTTCAATACAATTAGAGTTTTAAATCTTTTAAAGTAAGTATAGCTCTATACTAGCTGTCAAAAGACATTTAAGCTGATAAATTTGCAAAAATTTACTATAAGAAGTAGGGGTTTACCTAAAACCAAAAAAGCATGGCAAGGGGTCTATGAGACAAAACAGTTTGGAAACCTCTGCTCTAAGCCATGAATTCCGATAGATTACGTTGTAGTGACTTTTTCCAGTTCACCTTTTCTCAAAACAATAGCCGAAAGATTGAATCTTATCACGAGACAACAAAAAACAATACTTCTATTGAAACCGTGATTTCTCTACTTATAACCTTTTTCAGGTTTTTGAAGTCATAATATGTATATGAAGTTTTCTTCTTCGGTATTCTGCTACACTTTAGACTATGGATATTTTGTTTTAAGGTAGTTATCAGAAGAAATATTTGCGTAATTTTCTCAAGTTGCACTTCACTAATTTTTTAGCAGTATGTATATGTATATATATATATACTAGCTGACCCGGTCCGGCGTTGCACGGGCTTTTACCGAGGGTATAACTTAATCCCCATGTTAATTTCCTCCTTTCTTACTGACACCAGCACTTTTGTGGGGGTGAGACGCGTACGATGTGAGTGCAAGGCCCATGAGTGCGTATATAAATGGTTTTCTCGTTTAACAATTTCCCTTCTCTCTTCAAAATCATCACTTCCAATATAATTTTCGAAATTACTTTTACTTCTTTGTTTCTTTCCTCTTCGCTTAGCCCGGCGTTGCACGGCTTTTATCGAGTGAATAACTTAATCCCCATGGGAATTTCCTGTTTAACTCAGGACGATAGCACTTATCTTTGTGTATGCGCGATGTGAGGGATTTCTTTAACTATGTCATTAAATCTCCCTTTTTAGAAATTCGTTCTTGCGTTGGTGTGGTGTGGTAATTAGGAGAGGTGGGTGAAAGCTCAGTGTCGTCCTCGTCACTTGACCATGGTTGAAAATTTCGAGGTCCGTTGCCAAAAACGCTAGAATAGGGCGAACAGGGCGAATTTATAAATCACTCACTCACTTTTCAATTCTTTCGTTGCAATTTTTTTAGTTCCGGAAACGAAAATGTAGCCTTTTAAAAATAGTTGTATGTTGAAAAAAGACAGAAAAGTAGAAATTTTTCAAGTTACAAAATTTCACTATTACTTTAAATCTTGATGCAATTATCTTTATAAAAGAAGAAATTATAAATTATTTAGTATTTTGAGTGTTTTATTATTGTTCAAAATAGCTTTTGGCTTTTTATTTCTTAAATCACTGATACTAAAATTTTTAAAAATAACTTTTTTTTTACGCAACGATATTGATTCATTTCAAAGTATAAAATTTAAAATGAAAATAATACTATGTGATAAAAATATATTTAAGAATATTTCCATAATTTTTTTTGTGCTATGTTTTCTTATATTCTACTGTTCTTCAATAAATCAATCTTTAAGAATAAAAAAAAACTATGGGTTGTGATGCGTTTTATGAATGAGCATCCCGAGTTATGAGGGAATTCCCCTTTTTACTACGCAGCGAAAGACTCAAAACTACCTCAACCTTTTCCGTTTTCCAAACAGAAAGCTAACGCTATGACCTTGACGCAATTGAGAAATTTCTTTTAAGTTTTAATTTTTTTAGAGGGCTTAACTTTCACATTAAAGTTTTGAAATTCCACACATTAATTGCAAAAACAAAGTACTTTAAAATAAAAAAAAATGTATAAAAAAGACTGTTCAAATTATTTCTCGCAAAAACGGTATTTTACGAAAATCACAAAAAAAATTTTAAAGCAATTTTTTCAATCTTTGCATAGAAATTGGATAACATTATTCTACAAACGTAAAAACAGTTTCGTACAATAATTTTAATAAATGACGAAGTTATTTAATGTTGAATTAAATTTTTTGGATTTTTTTTTTTAAAAATCGTAGAAAAAAATGTTTGGCATTTTATTTTTTAAACGAATGATTCAAAAAGAGAAAAGCGTGACATTATTTAGTAAAAAATATCGTTATAATAACACGAAAATAAATGCATACGGAACGATTTAGAAAAAAAATTCATAAAAACGTATGTTTTAAATAATTTTTTAAAAAATCTTAAAAAATAGAAGATATCATTATTTTGCAAAAAAAAAAAAAAATATTATACCGTATTGTGGCGAAAGAAATGATCTTTTCGATTCGATAATTATTTTTTGTCTGATTTAAAAAACAAAAATGGGATGGCTGTTTAACTAACGTCGAGAGTACCGAAAACTTTCACCCTCTGTTGCAATATCTGCTTCCACAGACACGTGAGCATCCCTTACGGGAATCTGGCAACGTTTTTTCCGGATTCTTCACATTTCGGGCAATAAAAAAAATTATGGCGTGATTAATTGAAATAAAACCCATCCTACGTTCTAAGTTAGACCAAATGACACACTGTATGCAAAATTATATTATGATCGGTTGAGTAGTTTCGGAGTCCATCGGGGACAAAAACTGTGACACGTATATTTTATATATAAAGATATAGATTAATTTTAAACTTTTAATATCAAAGAAAAGATAAATTCGTTTCTTCTTATTGCATATACAAATTATATGTAAGTAGTAACTCAATACTTTTAGATTTAATCAGAATCATGTACGTTAACTGACAATTTATGTTTTTTTTTTTTCAAATTTTTTCTTTTTTCTTAAAATGAAATGTGTCTTTTTTGCTTAGGTGTTAGCGATACGTCTTTTAAATATTTGAAATTAAAGAATCTTTCTTATAAAAACACTTCAAAGAAGCGTGCACCGCGCATTGTAAAAAGAATGTGATGTACAAACGTAATCGAAAAGTGAAGTGTCTTGGGGTGCCTGCTTCCCGGCCGTTAATGCCTCCTCCTCCCAGGGAACGAACCTTCAAGCTTAGGGGCACAAGATGTGGGAATCAGGGTGTCTAGGGGAAGGGAAGAGGTTCTACAACGGATTTAAATGTTGAGTAGCACAATGCATAAGTACTTAAAGTTTCATATTTCGAAACAAAATGTAAAATGTATGTATTTAATTATTAAATTTAAGCATTATATGACCCAAAATGAAAGCTATGCTTTCTAATTAAAATTTAAAGACGACGAAATACTTTTTAAAGCACTTTCATAAAGTTTATATTTTTATAATATTATATACAGCAATATATAACAATATGTTCTCATAATATTAAATACAACAATATATAACAATATATTTTCATAATATCATATACACAGCAATATATTACAATATATTTTCATAATATTATATAGAAAATAATATATTCATAAATATTATATACCAAGTAATATATTCGTAAATATTATATCAACACAAGAGAAATGTTACTTACTTCACGATAATCAGATGAATCACTACTTCCTCCATGTGAACTTGCATTTGAGTATGCTGTGAAATCTAAAGGACTGTTAATAGATAATGATCTGTAACTAAAATGAAATAAAGTGTTAAAAATATATCCATTGCATTAAAGAATAGTTTTGAAAATAAGTTTAAAAACAATAATATATTCAAAAGTATAACATGCATAAGTTTTAATTTGGCGATGATATATATATATAATATATATTATATATATTATTATATATATACAGTAACATAAAATGAAAGAAATACATGGCATAATAAAATTGATAATACAAAATAATATCACTAACAAAGCTAGAAGATTCAAACCAGATTTAAAGAAATGTATAAGATTTAAGATGTGTATATATATATATATATATATATATATATATATATATATATACACACACACACACTGGTGTCCAAAAGTTAAGCATGAATCGTAAAACGCGAAAAACATGGAGTAAATATTCATAAAATTATTCTAAATTTCTTGCGTATATTAATTGGGTGAAGAAGAAACATTGGGTTTTTATGCAAAGCATTTCAGTCGACTACGTCCTGCGCACCCACCAAGCTCCGTTACAGAACTTAAGAGAGCTCTCCAAGAAGTTTGGAACCGTTTGAGCCTACAACTCATTCATCATGTCATAGCAAGTATGGTAAATCGCTGTGTAGCGTGCCTGGCTGTCAGAGGTGACCACACACCTTATTAAACTGCAGCATCTGTATTTTATTCAATGTTTTCTTTCATTTTTCTTTAAAGTGTGAATCCTTGCTATGCTCAGTTTTCTTTCAAACTGCTACTTTGGATAATAAAATTAATTATTATCATTCTTTTGATTTGCTTCCATATTTTATTACCTTTTTACACTCGCATATCCCGTTTCCCGCCATTCTGATTTACAGTTCCTTCTTTATTCACATAAATATCAATTATGCTTAACTTTTGGACACCAGTGTATATACATATATGCAGTAAGCTCTTGGAGAAAAATACAGTTCAAATTATTTTAAAATTAATATTGTTTTTTAAAAATTTCTCTCGAGATTCCTGAAAAACAATTTCTGATATTTATATCTATAAGGAAATCTTTCCCAGAATTGCAATTATTTTACTTCTAAAAACTATTTTCTGTATGATTCATATTGTAGAAAAAACATCAAAACTGATTATATCTGCGTCGTCAAGATACATATTTCTCCTTTACACTCATTCAGTTTGGTGCGTTTTATTTTCGCTTGTTTCATATTACTTTTCCCTAGAATTACTAAGTAGCGTTCTTTTTTTTAAAAAAAAAAATAACATAGCATTTTGCAATACAATGTTACTTAATTTTTAAATATGAATTAATTAATGACAAACTTATATGTAGTTATACTGCCAGAAAATATTAAAGTGTCACATTTAAAAAACACCAATTTATATAAAAAAAATTGCTCTTTAAGATAAAGGAATAATGTTACTTCTTTGAGATATCCTTTAAAAATGCTTTAAATGTGATAATATATAAAGATTTCTTGCTAAAACATTAATGTTTAAAATAATTTGCTTAAAGTTGCAGATAAGTATAGCCAATCATATTCATTGTTGATGTAGTTATACTTTCCTGATATTGTTCATTATTTAACCATTAACACAACATTTAGTTTTATATCCTAAAAAATTCGAGGGTCATTCAGAAAGTAAATTTCTCACATAATCAAAAGATGACAGGAAATGCATTAAGGACAGCAAGCGCGCATGTAGGATAGATCATAGCGTCTCTATCCTATAAAGTAGTTGGCTTTTTCAAGTACCTTGCAGTAATGTCATTATAAAGGAGAATGTTGTAGGCTTTTCTTTTTCTTCTACCTTAACTGTATGGCGAGGTTCACAATAAACTTTTTAAATCCATATTTTGTAGAGCTTTAGAAGTAATACTGATCCGGGACTGTGTAGTAGGAATTCCGTTATGAAGTATTTAACCATTTATTCTATAATCCCGGGCAAGTTTCCAACTGCTACTATAATTTTTTTACACTAGAAGAAATTTCTCTCTATTTAGCATTTTTACATCAACGAAGACATGTGGAAGGCTGTTACTCATCGGTTATAATCCTACTTGGTGGACTTTTACGATACAAGAATACAAAAATTGATCCTGTGTGGTATGACAAAGTTTATAATTTCAATGATCCTTATGTTGAGAACTAACTGAAACAACTACTTTTTTTCTATTTCAATAAGTCTTTTAGGTTAAATATGTTTGTTTTTATCTATTCCTCACTGGAAACATACTTTCTGGATGCCCTTCGTCCTTTAAAAATATAAATAATCTCCGTTTATCTGACAAAGCTATTATATAAAAATTATAATGTAAATAGCGTACAACCTTCTATCCGTGACTGAAGTGGAAGAATTTGATGATGAATTTGAGAATCTAGAGTTAGCTCTGCGATTTCTAGAATCCAATGGATTATTAGAAATGGGCGGTAAATGAGGAGTTCCAATACTATCATCATCAGAGCCTCTTCGGTAGGGCTGTCGCTTGCGTCTCAAAAACAAACGCTTGTCGCCGTCATTGTTCTCCCTGCAAGTATAATTGGATATTATTATTAAAGCAGATAGTTCAATTCTCGTTTGATTTTTTAAATATACTTATTAATTATAAAACATTTCTATTCCTGTATCTTTTACAAAATTAAAAGAACATTAAAGTTTGAGTCAAATTAAATTAAAATGCAAGTTACAGCATCTAATATACTGTCTTCAAAGGATTGCAAAAAAGTTTAAAAAATGAATAAACTTATTTAAAAAATTTTCAATTTGAATATCGGAAGTAAATCCTTGTTTGTTCTCATCAAAAAAAAATTATTCATCGATTTCAAAATTAATCAAAATTGAAAAAAAAATGTCAAATATCTAGAGATATGGAAATTTTTGTAGGAATAACTTTGCAGTCTTAATAAATAAATATATCGGGGAAGTTATTATTTTTAAGAAAAAAAATAAGAATACGAGTTACTTTCAAGGAATTCATTTCTTAAGTAAAATTAGATTCTTACACGTATTACATAACATCTATCTTTGTGAGTGTGTGTGTATGTGCAGTTTAAAAATATTCAATGCCTTATTTTACTTTATGTTATGATTGGAATTAATTTTTACAGAAATAATTGGCTTTGTTTTTTTGTTTGTACAGAGGTTAATCAGAAAACTTGTTCTTCGACTTTTATACTCATTTAAATACCCAATCTGTATAAATTATAAATGAATAATATTAATTGTATTATTAACATTGTTAGTTTTATCAACGTATCAAACACACACACTTCCAGGTGTTAATTTTATTATTAAATACTTGAAAATATGCGGACGCTTTTTACGCTTTATTATACGCTTTTTTCTTTATATGAATAAATTATAAAATAAAACAGAATTATGTCACCTTACCCTTGTGATCCTATTGGCGGTAGAGGATTAGGAGCTCTTGATGTACGAGAATCAGAGCTTTTGCTAGATTCCAGCTGATGAAGCTCTAACATGCTGCCACTACTTCCAAGAGGACGCAATCCACTGGATGTTGGCTAAAAAACAGTATTAAATGAAAAGTAATTAATTGAAAAAGAAGTGCAAAAGCTTAATTTACAACACAAATAAACTCCGCCCCCCCCCCCCCGCCTTTCAAGCACAATGGAGTGAATTAGCTATGGAGAAACACCAACAAACAAAATCTATAACAAAACTAGTTAACAAACCTATAATGATTCTTCTTATTACCTAATTTTTAAATACTTTAGAAAATATCCAAAATGAAACAATCAAAATAAATAAAATTGCATTTATACCATTCAAAATCCCGAGCTGCTTCTCTTAAAACTATTTTCAATATTAATCTGCTTATGAATAATTTTATTTGTCGCGGGTTGGTATTGAGGATTAAGAAATTAATTATATATTCTTTAAATTTTACTTGCACATTTTTCTATCGAACAATTTTTGTTATGACAAATTGAATTACAGCTAAGCAGTAGACATTATTTTCTTTAAAAAAATAAATGTAATGTGTACACATTAAAAATATAAACTAAATTAAAAATTTGAAATAAATTATAAAATCTATACGCGTACGAATCGCCTCAAAAAAACCTGAAGTCTTCTTTAAAAAAACAGTCGAATATGTCTTTCTATTTTCGAGCTCGAAAAAGAATTATTAATTGCTTCATTTGCTGAAGGTCATTTGTTTTATCAAAACTTTAATAAAACAATTTTGCAAATACATATATATATGTTAGTTTTTAATCATCAAACAAGGGATGCGTGTGAAAAACAAATGAAAAAGTTTCTTATTTCATTCATTAAATGAGTAGGATATACTTTATTTTAAGTTGCTTAAATTAAATTACAATGAAAATTAAGAAAATAAAGTACTTTTATTAATATCTCTTGAATATTATAATAATTTCTGTATTAATTAACATTAGCATTTGCGAAAATATCAACAGCAAGAAAGAATCTTAACAAAATATGAATGAATACTAAGTAGGCTAGGATATGCAAATGATTATATTTACAAAGTGGTCAGACATAATTATGTTAGAAAATACTCTCAAACCTTTTAAATTAGCTTATGGAGAAAAGCATATTTTAAAGGTGCATTCAAATGTGTATGTAGTTTTGTAATCGCTGTAAATGATTAACAGTACTTAATATGCCTCACTAAAAATGCTGAGCGCCACACGAATAACTAACTGGGGTTGTATGACCGTCTGTGAGTATGACTTTCGCATGATAACTGACCGTATGACTTTCAAGAAATCGTTACTCAGTTCTAGTCTAATGCAAAAACAATGTTGCGTGCATGGAAGAGATGGAGTATGGAGAACTGAACAAGTCTAAGCCCTAGGCAGTGAGCCATACAACGTAAAATCTTGGAAAGTTGTACTATTAACCACGTGCTAGGATTCCTCTGCACAAGATTCTCTTTATTTCTGACCTAATGAAACCTCTGGGTATAACGTGGGAGGACTGACACCTCATCCGCATGCCAGTGTCAAACTGTACAATGTTGTCTCGTGTGTTAGTAGTACAAAATCGTTGCTAGTAAACTGGTATGTCTCAATGCCCATTTCCGTAATTCTTCAAACTCTCCTGTGCCATCTGTGCTACGAACTACTTACTGTGGGAAATATTCCTTTAATCATTAAACCACTGACGTCTTTAACTAAAATGGGTTCATCAATATAACCGAGACGTGCCCGATTAGGAAAATGTCATCTTTCCTGATGAATCCTGCAACAATCTGGATTATAATGACGGGCAAGCATACTACCAAGAAGTATACTTTCTCCCAAAATGTCTTTCAGGATCATGCTGGGAGAACACATCTAGTTGTGATCTGGTGCGCGTTTGGATTTCATGGGTAATCCTCCCATTCCGAATTGTTTGAACTCTAAAACATCGGGTGCTATATCAAGGAAATTGTGGAGACACAGGTTCGACTCTATGGCAACGCATTATGGCAGGCAGTACTTCAGCAAGACAATTGCCGTTCCATTGTTGCTCGGAGTGTACAATACTTCATAAGAGCACTGCAGTGTCCACTTTTTTCATAGATTTACATACCCGGAAATTTTTGTCAATTTTGAATGTCTAAAATTATAATGACAACTCACACTTGTACTATTCGCTCCGGTTGAAATTTGACAACAGGTAGAGGTTATTGTAATACCATTCCCAACATGAAGAACATCAAATGTTTAAGAAATAAATTCCAATAATTAAAAAAAGAAACATTTTTCTCACGTCCTTCCACATAGTAAATAATCTAATACTCACCCTGTAAAGACTATCATAAAGACTAAGCTGCCCCAAATCTGAATGTCTACCACTATTCAGTTCTTGAATTTCTTGTTGGTAAATATGATAGAGTTCATTCAATTCTTTCTTGCATTAGCTATTGAAATATAAAATAATGGTAAAAAATGTTTTGTATAAAATAATTTTATACAAGATATAAAATATTGAAGTAATTTTTAAGTGCTTAAAATATAAGTAAGCAAATTCCATTCTATTTTTCAATAAAACTAAATTAGGAAAACATTCGAAAAATATCAAACCTGAAGTTTTTTTCCAAAAGTATCTATTAGGTTAAAAAATAAATGCTTATTTATTTTACTTATATCAAAATAGTTTCTTGTTTTCTTTCATTTAACGATGGAATTTTTAATTTAAATTCAAATACAGGCAATATTATTTTAATTACATTAAATCAGATATTGGACGATTGTTTTTAAGGACTAAAAATTATAAGTATTGTAGTTAAATTAAAATTAAAATTAAATCATGGATTTAAGCAGATAATAGTTTTATTCAATTTATTAATTTTTAATAAAACGATAATTTTTTCTGATGAAATCATGCAATAAAATTTTACTTAGAAACAATACTGAAATATCTTTAATATAAATATTACAAAGGCCACATTTTTAAAATATGCGTTTAAATCATCTAAACTATACGGAGAATAGTTACATAAAAGTAGAAAAAATTGTGTTACTTAAAAACTGAGTCAATTTTTTATTCCAATTCCTCGCATAAATGATTAGTTCATGGCCACAAAAGCATGTTCACAACAAAAATAATAATTCACCGTAAGACACATGTTTTTACATTACTTATCAAAGGCATAGAATATTTTTTCTAGTTCAAGGACGGGATTCTAACGAAAACCTTTGTTAACAGACATCACTTTCCCTTTTTATGAATATTTAATTTCAATTAATTAGAAGCGGAAAAGAATGTAATTAGTTTTTTTATTAGCTTGTTTTTAACACGCTGTCTGGAATTAATAAACATACCTCACACCATACTCAGCGAGACAGCTGAATGATTTTCGTTTTTTTATGTATGATAAAGTATTCAATACTCTGTTTACTTTCATTTATATATTAACCTTCAAGTAATTCATTATCTATCGATTTTAAAGAAAGTATGTGAAATTACAAGAAAAAATTTATATCGAAAACATGACTTGCCATTTTTAGATTTTCTCCAGTTTGCCAATGCTGAAAAAGAGAGAAATAATTATAATGATTGGTGAGAGTAAAAGATATTAAATATACAAAGAGTAAGTATAAACTCTTATTCCACGAACAGACTGAAAAAAGTAAATATCAATTTCTTAAACCATGTTTAATCATCCTTTTCATCAAATTCAAAATGTATTTTCAATTTTTCATATAATGTTTTACTTTTAATTTTTTAATTGTATATGTTACCGACAAAGTATGAAATCCGGCATTCTATACAATGCCTAAATCTAGCCGGCATGATGAATGATTCCTATTTCACACATTGCCTAGGCATTCTATAGAATGCCTAATGAGAAACTGACAAGTATGAAATACATCTCAGATTCATTTTGAATATTGTCAATTGCATGACATAAAACTTGTAACGCGTATCTCAGGCTCAGAATTTATTAGTTGTACATTGCTGTTTGTTCGGAAATGTCAAAATAACTCAATTTTAACTTAAACTTGTTCAACAAAAAATTGTTTTTTCCTGTGCTACCTGAAAATGGAGGACCAAGCTATAGTGTTAGAGAAGGTGTCATGGTCTATAGCAGGGGTCGACAACCTATGTCACATGTGGCACGCGGTACAATTCTCAGTGGCACTTTGCACAACTTAACCAATTTGTAAATTTCTGAATTGTTTCAAAAATGCTCTACTGTGTGGTTCAGTGAATCATATTGGTAGATTGGTTTGACACGCAACAGCTAAAAGGTTGCCGACCCATGGTCCATAGACATAAAACAACTATTTAACGGTTAAATGCCCAAAATTCGAGTTGATGCTCCAAAAAAAAAGTTTTTTTCTTAACTGAAATTACTTACTAGAAGTTAATAACTGATATAAAAATGCTAAAATGACTACTAAGAAGGAACCCAGGATATCTTGGTTGCTGAATAGCTATGATGCGATGTTTGCGGAAAATAAAAGTAAACTCATTTAAACTGTTAAAGAAGGCGTCAGTACCATAAAACAGTGGTCCCCAACACTTGGTCCGTGGATCTAAGGGTATCAGGTCACTCAAGGAGCATTAAGATATTTCCTTTATATTTACTGGGGTGTTTGTGTGACTTTCCTTGGAAATCCCTTTATATTTTATGTAAATCATTTTATAATAATTTTAGTGCAACTGAATTTTACTCTGACATGTTTAAATACAATTAAATTATAAAATCAAAACAATTTAAAATATAAATAATCAACTCCCACCCTCAGTGGGCTGCCGTAAAATTATCAAACGTTGACCTATCCGGAAGAGAAAACTATTGTGAAGAACTGCTATACAGTATTACGTCACAGATTCTTTGCATATTGGTATTTTTACCATTTTTAGCCCTAGTACATTCCCAGGAGCTAGTATCCCTTTTTAGAGTGGCACCATGTAGGTGATACCAATTGCCACCGGTAATTTTAACACCCAGTTTAACGATGTGAACTAGTTCTAGGAATTTAATTTGCCAAAAGCAAAATTAAATTCCGAATTCTGGGGATGTGATAGAATTATGAAACAACTTTCAACCAAATAGAAAAATATCACACGTTATGATATTGAACTGTACATCCACTTACATGAAGCTAGTTAAAAAAAAACCAGAAAATTATTTTAAAAAAAAGGTATTATAGTACAAAACTTTGATATTTTCCAAATGCTAATATGTATATTGGCACTTGTAATGAGTGAGAAATAGGATGGTTTCTAACAACTTGGAACTACTGAAGGAATTTTAATACAAGCAAATGTGAAATCACAATTTAGCAATAAATTTTTTAATGGCAGTCTCATTGTTTTGTCAGAATAACATTTGTACTTTTAGGAATCTAAGTCCCATTGATATAATATCCTTATCATGACCTTTTTTCACACTTTGCCTAAATAGCTTTAGGCATTCTATACAATACCTAGGCAAAGTATGTAATAAATCTCATATTTCATACTTTGCCTAAGAACGTCCGGCATTATATAGAATGCCTAGGCATTGTATATAATGCCTAGGCATTGTATAGAATGCCGGCATTTCATACTTTGCCGGTAACATATATATCATGTTCTTAAAGACCTACAAAAAATGAAGTTATAAATAATTCTTAAAAATTTAGATTGTATATAAAATTCTGCTTGAGTTAAGGAAATATAGTGCTAAGAGCTTATTTTTTTTAACGAAACTATGTTCATTAACTTCAATCATTTCTTTAGTATATGTTACTGAACTATGAATAATGATTTTTCGAAAAATATCTTAACATATTGAATCCACTTTCATTCCAAAAAGTTATCAGCTTATTGTTAACGAAAAGTTGTTACTAAAAATTTCCTAAAATAAAAATTACGTAAATACCTAACTCTAATTATGTTTGAAATATCATTTCACATCTAAAATTTGAGTAAAAACTTTATTTAAAAATAATCCAAATTAACTTTTTATATAAAGGATACATTTATGTTTACCGTTGCTCTTTTATTTTTTGATCAAATCTAAAATATTGAGGATATTTATGATCAATTAATATACTCATTGGTAGAGACAAATTCTCAGCAAAAATATTCTTAAGAAAACTACAAAAATGCTATTAATTTTGCTGCAGAGGTAGCAGAGATAGGGACCTCGATAAACTCAATGGATAAGGCTACGATTCATCAATAAAAAATGATCGAGTCAAATTTAACTTATACCCAAAACTGTTGTGCTGAAAAAGAAGAATGTTGCGTGTTAAACCGAATTGATCATGATTAGTTGTCTTGGTGTAAAAGTTTGGAAGAAAATTTCAAATTCATTTACCGTTATTACTTCTAAACGATGTCAATTACGAGGTCTGTTGCAACTAAGTCGTTGTATCACATTGATGGGATATTAATAAAAAATAAACAAAGTACATAAAAAAATTTAATCAAGTTCAGAATTTATGTTTTTAATTGCAGTTACCGTCGATTAAAATTCTCTGTTTGGTGATGATTTCATCGCAGAGTTGTCGCTGGCGATCATACCGCAATATCATCAGATCTCTACAACGAAGTTCGTGTTCCCGACTCAGCTGAGCAGACTGCATTTCCAGTTCTGGAAGCAGCTTAAGAAAATAACTTTTTTTGTGTATGTCTTATTAAATACATGCATTTCTCTACCCACTACACAAGTCATATGAGGAAATTAATATTTCTCTCAATCTAAAGGCTAATAAAAAAATTTTGAATTTTATTCTTTTTGCTTTTGATATATAATGCGTTTGTACAAAATTTACTTATTATTTAAAATATTAATTCATTGTTTTCCCATTTCAAAGCTTTGTGATTTTTACAGACAGTTTTTATAGCAAATCATTGGTTTTCAAATAGTAAAATATTAAGATTATTGTTGCAAGGAAATAAAATGCTTATTGCAAAGCGATTATGTCTCATTATTCAATTAATTGTAAATGCAGATGTACCTAGATATAAATTTTTTAAAGTATATGTTCCTTTTTAATTAAAATGATTCATAGTTTCTGAAATTTATGTAACAAAACCAAAAAGAGAAGATTGTTCAGAATATTAATAAGCAATTCAGTTAAAATATTTAAGAATTTCCCAATTATTTTAATTAGAAAAATAATAAATCTTGCTCTACAATTGAAAAAGGCTATTTTAATATTGATGAGAAAATATTCTATCGTTATATTCAAGAATCAATTCAAGAATTGAAAAAAAATCCATTAAAAAAGTATGATTTAATTGCGAAGAGTATTTTAATGATCTTTTGAAATAAATTTTTCTGTTATTATTCCAACATTAAAAATAACTGTAGTGTTACTGTAGATGCTGTAAATTTTATGTCATAAATACATACGCAAATTGAGCTTTAGAAATGTCAAAATAGGTGTCAGGCAAAGAAATTCAGTTACCTTACAGTTTTGCTTTAAATAAAGCAACAATTATATAGCATCAAATAAATTAAAATATACCAATCATATTAAATAAATTTATAAAGCGTTAATTAAAGAGATTATATGTGTGTGTTTGTACATGTTTATTTCGATATAAGTTCATAAGATAAACTTAGTAATTTCGTTGGGTTTGTTTGTTTTTTTGTACTCAATGCCTTTAGTCTATTTTAAAAACTTTTATAGTTAAGGATATATATTATTCAAATAGAAACCAATTGTTATTTCAAGATATTCGGAAAAGTTAGATATATCTAATTTTCTATCATTCTACAGTTTGAATTATAAAAAAATCCTTCATTTTAATGTCAAGTAACTTTTTTAAAAACCAAAAAGTTTTAAATACATTTGTTAAGTCTAAATGTTTCTTCGAACACATCACAAATCATTTTAACCTTTCGTTTTTGATTACATAAACATATAGCCCGGTGGAACAATTACAGATCAAAAAGCTCTATTCTGCCAGA
>BMAO01020294.1:0-31238 GCA_019973975.1 Trichonephila clavata
TAGATAATAAATTAATGTAAAAAAAACTTTTTTAAGAACAAGCTTTTATTTAAACGCGCTAAAAAGAATAAAATAAACTTTTCCTTTAAAACTTTTTTTACTATCAACTTATAACGTCATTACACAATTTATATGATATAAAAGCTTGTCGCAATATTTAAGTACTCATATTTACTTAGTTTGAATTTTTAAAAACCAAAATCAATCAGGTCAAGTTATTTATTTTACTTGTTTATCTACACAGGTAAATCTCGCGACAAGCTTTTATATCATATAAATTGTGTAATGACGTTATAAGTTGATAGTAAAAAAAGTTTTAAAGGAAAAGTTTATTTTATTCTTTTTAGCGCGTTTAAATAAAAGCTTGTTCTTAAAAAAGTTTTTTTACATTTAATTTATTTTTTACTTTTTAGTTATCGCTGGACAGGTTTCTCACCTGTTCAACTCATTGAACACTGGTTCGCCATCCCTGGTTTAGCTGAATGAATTCTCGCAAAATGGTATTAGACTAAAAACACAATTTTTTTTAAATCCATAATTTTTAAGTAATTTTTTCAAATCTTCATGCAGATTTTGGCTAACATTGTTCTACACACGAAAAGAAAAGGTTTAGTGAAATTATCTTCATAAATGACAAAGTTATTAAATGTTTAATTAAAATTTTGACTATTTTTGAAAAACTTAAAGAATATATTATTTATTTGAAATATTTGAAGATAAGGGATGTATTTCTCTAACATATTAGAAGAAAATTTTAATTGTTTATTGAAAACTTCAAAGACATTTAAATATTTGTATTAATCAATAAAATGCTTAAGACTAAAAAACGCATTTTGTAATCAAAAAAGAAAGTTTTATGAAATAATGATAATTTTTTGCTGGACACTGAATATCTTTTACGTAAGAATCTATTTTTTTTTAATTGCTCAGATCATCTTTAGAAACTTGATTTTGAAAAAATCAATAATTAAATTCAAATAAAATTAATAGATTCTATTTGTAATTAAATTTAAGGACACATGTCGTAAGTGTGTGTTTAGATTACTGGTGATAAAATGAGGTATATTTAAATTACTCGTAGGCTTAAAATTAGAAAATTTCTTTAAAAAATTACTTCATTTTATTGTAAAATTTTTTTAATTGAAAATATATTGCATTTCTAGATAATATTTTTCTCTTATTGTTTTCCTAGCGGATTCCTTTTTGATGGGTAAGATACATTAAAAAAATGATCTTTCCGATTCTGTAATTATTTTTTGTCTGAGATTCATAGATTAAAGTTAGATAAATTATTTAAAGAATTTCTTCAATACTCCATCTCAGTTTAACTTGGCATCGTTAAGAAAGGTATACAATGTACCAATCTACTTGAAAAATAGCTCTACTTTTTTGTTTTGAATTTAAATCCAAGGAAATAGATAGAAATTTGTAAAAAAATTGCATACGTTGTAGAAATTAGATTGTTTTTACGTTGTAGAAATGTAATTATTTTTTAGACAAAGTTAATTAATACTGTCAATAGCGCAACGTTATGAAATTCCAGTTTGGCTGAAAACCAATTTTTGACGCCATTTTTTGTCATTGTTGTAACAATAAAATTATTACAACAATGCAGATATATCCAAGTTGGCGCCCAAAACTAGTTAAACGTTTTTAATTAATATCTTTTTAATTAATTGCAATATCGGAATATAAATGGTCAAAACATGCATTGTCATCCAAACTAAACGTGTATACAAAATTTCAGCTCAATGGGAGGAAGATATCAGCTTCAAATTTGAGTTGCAAGATTCCACCCGAACAAATTACATACATACATACATACATACATACATACATACATACATACATGCATACATTGTAAGTTAAATAAAAGCTTTTAAAAATAACTAGCAACGAATCATAGTTCTCAAATTAAATATTTTACAATTAACAACAATTCAATGTGTATTTCAAATTAATGACGAAGTGGTTGAAATCTTTGTCGAACACATCATTAACACCGGGCAGTTTTGGATCAACTGTAAAATTCTGATGACCAGTTCTACCTTAGATTTCATAAAGATATCAGACATTTGACCTTTATAGTTTTATATATGGAGTATATGTTCTATCTTTCCCCACCACCTTATTCTATCGGCGAAGAGAAAAGTTGGCTTAAAGCCTCAGAACCTGGAATTGTCCAATAATTTTTCCAGAAAAAAAGATGCTCCTAATTGACCATTACATAAACGTCGAGATATATTCCTTACCCCAAACATTATTGGTATGCTGAGTTTCTCTAATAAAAAAACTACTTGCAGAAATCCCAATAATACATTCGTGTGGTGTTCTATTGTTAAATAATATTTGTACGGAAAGCTACGTTGCTTATTTTAATTGCCTTTTTTCCTCCTAACTGTTTATTCACTTTTCCGAAATTCACTGTATACTTCGTAATTGTAGAATTGACGATGGGAGCCCAGTGGGTGAGTGGTTAATGCATCGCGCTTCCACACCACATGTCCGAACCCCATGCTGGACAAGGTTCATTTAGTCTTTCATCCCTTCAGTGGGTAAAAAATGAGCACCAAGCTTGCTTGGGATTTTAAAACTGAAAGTTTCGCGCCAAACTGACCAACTGACGAGAACATCTGCTCATGCACCTCAGGGCCCACGGTCGCGTATACTGAGTTGGTCACGGTAGGTTTTGGTCCTCATGGGCTGTTGCGTCACTGAGTTAAGTTATTATTGGTGATTATACATTTTTTCTTAACCTCTTTTTAAAATGTACTTATATTACTAATATTCTATGAGGGTTAAAAGAGTAGGGCTTGTTGAAATATGGGTAAACTGAACAAAACATGTAGAAATATATATACGGAGTAAATCATTTCATTTAGAGAATATAAACAACACAAGGCGTAAACTCAAACAAAACCTGAACAATGAATTACCATTCTTTTCTCTGCATACGTGCTTTGATATTTTCTCAATTTTTAGGATACTTGGGCTTTTTATGCTTCACTCCATTTTAAAAAGATTTTTTTAATTTTTTTTCCTTTTATTGCTTTAATATTTCTATTTCATTGACCTTAGTAAATATTTTATATAATTATATGGAAGGAGTTTACCCCATGTGTGCTTTTCTGTTTTTGACATCTTTAATTTTGAGAATAACTGAAAATTAAGGACATCTTTTAATCAAAATAAAAATTGAAATACTCCCACAGTAAAACTGTAACACATAGAAAGAGAGACAAGAAAAAACGTCTATAGCTATGGTAATATATATCATCAAATAATGCAAAATTTTGGAATGCGCGACTATCCAGATGTTGGTGGTTAGTTTATGATTTTAGGAAAAGATGCCCCAGACTGAACAATTATTGTCCCACTTTTTGGCGAAGAAAATAAATTGTGATGTTATCGTCAAATCACTCATAATGCAAAATAGATGCCAGTTATGTACTATAAGGGAATTCAAAAACAAAAATTAATGAGAGGTTACATAACCACATTCTTCAAAGCATCAAGTTGGCTCATCCTTCGTTTCTCAGCAAATACAATTCGTCTATCACAAAAAAGTTAGTTTTAAAAGCCACTAATAGATAACGTGATGCGCCTTTAGACAAAACATAGTAAAAGTTGTGATTATTATTGGAAGTTGAAGGAAACGTGTTGAATATGCACCTCGCAATTGTCTGCAGCCATCTAAAAATTTAAATGAAAAGGTACATCAAGTTCTTCAGGTATTCTCTCTCGCGCAGCTAATATTCCCACATAAAATATAAGGGATATGATAGGTCTACTCGTAAGACCTGACGGCTAATAATTCTGTCTTTAGTAAAATGGTATTACAGTATCTGTTTAACACAGTAGGTTTATGTCTATGGAGACACCATATAGCAAAAATACTGTTGTACAGTGACACGATACTAGTCAGGAGATTCTGCAGTATGTCACATACTAGCATTTAGCCAGGACATGACATCCTGATTCCATCCATTTTTGCCATTAAAACATCTACTACTGCGATAACTAATTTTTGTTCAATTCCTGGAGAAATTACCAATGATTATCGACCTTCGCATGGAGTAATGTTTCTTAACCTTCGACTTCTTTGTGAGCATTTTCATAACCAGTTTAATGATCAAAACTTTCTTAAAGCTTTTTTAACACCATGTCGATGAAACAAGTTCACCATTAAAATATATGTCTGCATATAAAAATATTATAAGCTTCATCTCTCTGCATATATATATATATAGTTTTATCCTAAAATAATATAAAATTGCAACACCAGCTTGCTTACAATTATTGAATAACCCTAAGAATGCACCCATTAAAATATTTCAACAAGCTTCTCTTAATATATGCAAGATAACCATACAATTATCAGGATACAAACGTGCAAGAAGTCAATTTCTTTAGAATGGAAACAAGTATCGCACAAATCTAATCACTTATCTCAAATTTATAATCATCACTTTTTGTGTCTGCATGCAGGTATTGTTACAACATTAAGTACTAAAATATACTATTTACAAAATGCGACAAAACTTTCTTTAGCAGTTTTCAGACCTTACATTTTCAGTGCTAGATAATTTCTTCCCAACTTCATGGACGAACTTTATGTTATCATAACTCTGTGCTAAATTGCCACTGGAGTTTAAATATATTATATTTAACTATAGGTTTAATTATATTGGTGGATTTCAACTCAACAAAAGAACTATGCATTCCAAGTTTAAATTCTGTAGGTCTAGGAGTTCCAGAGATTTCGTGAGGAGTGAGTAAGTCGTTTATCTTTCTCTCAAACACACACACACATACATATACATAATATTTCTTACTCTGTTTAGACAAATTATACTTAGATTTATAACTATTTGTATATGTATATATATATATATATATCTGTAGTAATCCCAGTAATATAATCCTTTAAAATAACTTTTAACTATCTATGGTCCATCCCTTCAGGACCAACGTTTTAGTACTAAATTAGTTATCCGCCTAGCGAGAATATTTTAAACTACATCTTGCTACCCACTCAGATCATGTGATTTGAGTCGCCTATAAATAGCGAGAATCCTGGAGACCGTTCGTTTTCGCTTCTGTATTTGTCTGTCTTCAACATGTAGCCGGCTGCAGCTTGGTTTGTGCTCTGTGTGTTGTGTATTTTTGTTGTCCTTGCCATGATTTATGTTTAACCTGCTTAATGTTTCTAGATGTGGAATTAAACAGGTTTGAATAACCCCATGACTGCCTAGTGGATAATATTGTTTATGCAACATAGATCGTAAAAAATAGTAATCATGAAAATAAATACATTTCAACGACCACGCCTGTTACACACACACACACATGTATATATATATATATATATATATGTGCGTGTATATGTGTGTATATATATGTATATATATATGTATATATATGTATATATACGTACTCTAGGATTTATATGATTTCGAATATTTGCTTAATTATATTTGTGTGATGTATTTTAAATATATTTAAATATATATATGTGTATATATATATCAACAGCAACTAGCTTGCATCTAATATTACATATTTAAGCTCGAATGTAAGAATATTGATCTTTTGGGTTATAACGTGGCATTAGAGGGAGTAATGAATAATGTAGGAGTTATGATTGATGTAGGAGAAATGAAAAATTGTTAAGAAATTGAAATACCGTTCATCGATTTCATTTATTAATAGGATGATTTTGGGTGAGTTTTTGTTGATTTCTGTAATCTATTTTGGTGTTGTTAAGTATTTAATTTTTGAATATACTACATTCTTGATTTGAATTTTCAAACATTTAAGGTTTTTTTTATTCTATACAACCATTTCAAAGATCGGTGCATAATCTCTGATGTTTTATGGTTGTTTTATTATGCACAAAGTTGTCTTAGCATTTTAACATTTTTATGTTATATCTTTCGGAATGCAATGGCGAATAGTTTAATATTTTAGGTATTGAAAAAAGAAATATTTTTTTAATTTTAAATTTTTAAATGAAAAGTTTTTTTTAAATTTTAAATTTTAGAGAATTTGGATATTTCCAGATTAGTTTACCAAGTTGCAATATGGGGAATGTTGGCGCCATCAAACTAGTTTAACCCCACTTATCGGTCCTAAGTCCGAGGTTGCACTAGGATATTTTTTAAATTTTATCTTATACAATTTTAATTTCGCTTGAAAACGTTGATCTTCATTATTTTTATTAGCCATTGATATTTCGAAATGGGATGTCGTGGAAGATTCATATGATTTCGATTATTTACTTAATTATATTTGTGTGATGTATTTTATATATATTTAAATATATATATATATATAAATGCATATATATATAGATAGAGATACTGGTGAACAATTTCTAAAAACAGATAGCCAATAGCTATGTATAACAAAATTAAAAGGCGATTAGAGATTAAGAGGGTTAAAGTAATGTTGCCATAGTGTCAGGTAATATATTAAAGATTATTAGATGCAAAAGATACAAAATGTTTCGAAGATTAATACAGGCTAAAAGTGTTCATTTGACGCAGTGTACAGAAGCATTGTGAAATGTCTAAGAACGACAATAACGTTTGAGAAAAGTTTTAGTATGGAATTTGTCCACTTTTGAACATGATGCCATCTTCTACTCAGCATGTTTAGTACAACGAGGTTTAGCAGCTGTTGAATCTATTTATCGAATACCTGTCTTAGTGTAACTTATAAAGGATTTCTTTTCTTTGGAAGATATTACTGGAATGCGAACTTTTTCCTGGGGCATTCCAAACATATTTAATGGAGGTTCGAAGCTTTCCAGACAAATCGTTAGAACATGCCGGCCATACAAATTTTCTGAGTACTCTCGCTGTTTGGAAGATCAAAGACAGATTTGTTAATAGCAAGCATCATCCTCAACAGCTATATTAACCTTTAATTTCAAGTATTTACAGATAATATACATATATATTCATAAGAATTATATCCCTTTTAGAATAAATTCGTGTAAGAGGCTATTTCAGCAGCTTCAATGTGTAAAAATTAACAGTTTTTGAGTTTTTATTAGTCCCCTTCCCGTTAATATTAAAATATAGCCATAAACAAACGTCTTTTCAGTTTTACTAAACTATTATACTACACACACACAACTACAACTTTAATTACTTTTGTAATACCTCTGTCTTGCTTCATTTTTAACTTAAAACTTCTGGAAACAGCCCCAATATATATATATAGGATACCTCATTCAACAAATATTAGTACCGAAAAATTCTTTATAAGAACTTTTAAACACACCCATTAAACTGTTCTTTCTTAAGGAGATTGGCTTAACCCCCAAAGTCGTTCTTATATTCTTGCAAATACTTATAAGATGTTAAATAAATCATTTTCCTACGCTAGTTTTAAATCTTTCTTTTAAACAACTTTTTTGCAATGTATAAAGTATGCATTATCTATCTGAAAAACGTTGAAGAATGTAAATGTTATAGTGTTAAATTTTTTTTGAAGGAACATCTTATATAGAATATTTACTTGCTGTAATAATATTATAAAATAAGTCGTTACATACCAGCTTCACTGGTTATTTTTTAATATTGTATGGCTATATACTGCTTTTCATAAATGTTTTTATAGCTACCGCCTTTTCAGTTAAAGTGATAAGACTTGAACTTCTAAAATGGGAGAACTTGTATATTTACCTTTTACAACCTCACTAATTCCTCTCTTTTGAGAATATTCAAAAGTCCGTTCTGGGTGTATCTATACTTAAGAAAAAAATCATGCCTGCAAGGTTTCTAGTCTGTTGGTTTAATATTTCCAAATATCTCGTATGAATGAGAGGATGTGAGTCTCTTTTCTTCTCTCTCCTTTCTTTGTCTCTCCTAGGGTACTGCCGAACAGGGTGTTGCCGAATTAGGCCGACAAATCTGGTTAATTGATATTAGGTAGCATTGGAAAACAAATCAACATAGAACAGTACGTCGCAAATCATGTTTAGTCGGAGTAATTTGAGAAAATGGTTATGAAAGGAGTGATGTCGAACGGAATGAAAAGGGGTAGTAACATGTAAGATATACATTGATTAGACGTAAAGCATGCCTATAATAAGAACACTGCATCACATATAGGTGTTTTACAGAAATCGACAAGTGATTCTCACAGGAATTGTTTGAATATGAGTGTACATAAGTCACAGCACAGCCCAATGCATCGGTCACTGTGACGGACGATTTATTGCCACACACGCTTTCAAACAAATTCGGTGTGCTGACGATGTCAGCTGAAACAACGATGTTTTGGCCTTGAGATCCTTCCTGTAGCCACCAATGTTTCATACACATGTGATTTCAAGTGGCTCCAGAACAAAAAACCCAGGAGATTGAAGTCTGGGAAGCGTGGTAGCAAAGCAACAGGTCCACCATATCCAAATTCCCACCTTCTCTCCCGGATATGTAGCATACAAGTAAATAAAAAAAATTCTGTTGCACCCCCGTGCGTACAACCCACGTTTTGGTACGCACTGACAACTACTCTTTGTAGTATCCTAAGAGAAAGGCGAAATTTGCATACGTAATTACAATTTTCCTAAACCCAACCTTGGCGCTCGAAATCCCTCATTCGTTTGACCACACCCATCGTCTGGGTCATTGTATTTATAATAATAACTATTATTATCGCGAGTTTCTGCAAACTAAAAGTGGTTTGTGACCCTATATTCTTTGACAGCATGGTAATTTGTCAACACTCATCTGAATTTGACGGCAAAATTTGGGAACATCCTGTACACAGATAGATAAAAGGACATTAAATATCTAACGAAATCCTCACAAAGTATTTTAAGAGTTCAAACCTTTCATTTCTACTTTTATAGTTGCTGCTACGAAAGCAATTTTAGGATTAATGGGCAGCTTAAATATTATTGTATTGTATCTTATAGAAATGCAAATCAAAAGAAAAACTATCTGCTCTCTAAATGGACGAAATAATTTTAAGAATTAATTTAGCCATTCATTTTTATATTTATATACGTAATATATTATATTTGAATCCTAAAAGTTAAATACATATATGTTTTATTTTTGCATGACTGCATTTCTTTGTGATTAAAATTAGTTCCAACTTATAAGGACGAAAATACAGGAATATATAGATATTGTAATGGTGCAAAACCCTAGGATAGCAGTCTCTCTCTAGAAACTGTTACATTTATTACGGAATTTAACATGGCTTTAAATTCGTCTCGTGAGGAGATGCATAAGTTTGGGAAGTGTGGTGACAAGCAAACATCATTGTACTCCTAAACGTAGTGTGATAGTAGTATTATAGTATTATCTATATAGGCATGCACATAGACAATAATCGACAATTGTTGTACAGTTTTAGTGTGATGTTTATTGAGACAGTTACATTTCACTTTGGATTTAACTTTATAAATGACTTATTGGTATATATAAAGCAGTATGATAGTTATGTTGTGTGACAGTTATGGATAATGGTAGTATCTCATGAGTGAAGATTCTAAATATATATTTGATTCAGAGCATTTCAAATGCTAAGAATTAAAAAAATGATGGAAAATATTAGATAAAAAATGAAGTATATCTAGCAGAGTAAGAAGAATAAAACAAATGAAGTAAACACATACTATTTACATTTTAGAAATATGATTTAAAATTTAGAAAATTTTAAAAGTTTTGAAAATATTATGTTGATACTTTGTACAAATATATGATTCATAGATGTTTGAATACAATAGGCAATGATGCAAAAAGCCAAATAATTGTATTTAATTCAGAAAATTAATTTGTTAAAAATGCGAGTAACATATTTAGCAGACACGTCGCATGAAACAAAATAAGATTTAATAATTTCAGTAAATTAAAAATGCTAAATTCAAATTTGTGTTAAAGAAATACAAAAAATTAACGTTTTCAAGTTTTTAATCATAGTTTTCATAAAGCAAGTCTTTGGATGTGTCAAAATATTTTATACGCGTAAATTATTACATATAGCTCAGAATTTGATGACAAATATTCGAATACAGTCTTGTTTTTAGAAAAAATTTTTTACTACGAATTTGTATCCCCCATTTTTGTATTGTATACAGTTTTTGAATCAATGCTTCTAAACGCATGTTACTATTGGTTTAATCTGAGTAATTCTAATGAAGTATCCATTAAATTCGCAGAATTTGTAGTTTTATCTTGCATTTTTTTGCTATTATACAACTTTTATTCCTATCATCTTCTTTTTTTATTCTTAATTTAGTTTTTCAGTACTTTGTTGATATTTATCCCTTTAACATGAATTATATTCAGCTTTCTGTTTCAGTATTATTTATAAATTACTTGAATATTTCTTTGTTGCCTTTTTTTCAATCGTCATGCTATCGGTGCTTTCATTTACAGTTTTTGTAATTATATAATGTTTGATTACATGCTCTTGTAGAACTGTAGTTGACTGCTTATAAAATGTAATATAAATAAATTGTTAATTAATTTGTCCTTCAATATATTACTCGTCAACTTTTGCTCTTGAATTCTTTCATTCAAATCTCATTTATCCTAAAGTGGTAGGAAGGGAAATTTTTCTTTCAACTTGTTCGTAAATGTGCAGCAAATTTCTAATCAACATAGTTATTAAAAACTACAAAAGTATATTAATGTTTTAATAAAGGATTTCTTAAGGAATCGTTCAAATTTAGAATTTGCAATTCAAAATTGTCAGTAATGAATTTCATATTAGCATATGTGACTAGCGATTTTAGAATAATGCAACATATATTTTACTCTTTTGTCAATCTTTATTAAGTAAAAGTGAAATTTTCTCATATTTCTTAGCTTTATAATGTAACCCACAAGCTATATATTTGTATTTCATCAGCATTAACAGCATATTGTGATAGAAAAACCTGGTAAAAAATAATTAAAATATGTTTTCAGTCAGTTATTCAATTAAAGAATTTTTTAGCGATTATATCATTTGATTTAGAAGGGAAAGCAAAAATGTATTGAAAAAGGTTCCTTTGGAACTAATATTGGAAAAAATGTACACATTATAATGTTTTGTTAAAAAAAGTAAAAAAACAAAAAAAGAATGAAGTTTTAAAATACACTTCATGTCCATTATTATATTATAAAATACCTTAATATTATGTTAAAGTTGATTAATTTAACTTTTTTTAATCATCCGACAACCCTAAAATTGTGAATTTTGCCCAAATTTGACAAAATTTTAAATGTTTGTTTTATAAGTCATCTTATATTAGCTATAAAAATTCCAAGTTTATTATTTTCTGTTCAATAGAACAAAAACTACAATAGAGTAAAAGCAGATGTCATTACTTTAAGCAAGATGTCATACTTTAAAACGCGTTTTACTCGAAATATGTTTTTTTCAAACGGGTACAGCGATTGCTAAGAACTTTAAAAAAAAATTACTGAAATTTTGTGTGAGTTTTGAATAATGTAGTACAACTGTTTTACTTCAGATTTATCAATCACTGTTTTAATTACAAATGTTAGTCTTTTATATTAATATGTTCACTGCTATTTTAACCCTGTACCACTCGCGCAGGGTGTGTCATACCCACCGTTCAACTTTTTTCAACGTTCCTGCTAAACTCTTTTTGGAAAATGGATGATTCCTGGTCTAGTTGACTTTAAGGTCGTCACCTTTAAAGGGGACCAAACCTGTCAGTAAATTTTTAAAATAGATCTTTGGATACCACTCCCTCGGGTGTATCACACCCTACGTGTGAAGTTGAGTTACAATTTTTAATGCGTAAGTACGCTTTAAAATCTTCCTTATTATACGGCGTAGTATTGTAGTTATGATGAAGACATGTAATATTTAAGAAATTTAATAAATACAGTATTTAATACATATAGTGCAACAGTGTTTTTCGATGAGGAAATACTCTTCGCGGTTATGATGAGGAAAAAGAAAATGAAGAGTATAACAGCAAGTATGATTCCTCCACTGAAATCAATCCTGATTTAGAAAAGGGAGAGTCTGTTGAAAATAAATGTTTTAAATATAGGTACACGAAAACATTTGAGAAGAATGTAATTTAAAGGAGATAACTGGTACACTTCTTATCTACTTTCAGATGGACTTTTGAAGGAAAAAAAAACTATTGCTGGAACAAAATAAGAGAAAATAAAAAAGAAATTACAAATTTTTTTAAATTAAAGTATAAAGAAGTTTACTCATATATGTTTAGTTTGAAAAAGATGCAGATTTAAAAAGAAATTAAGATCCAGTGAAAACATCGCACTCACTCACGACGCGATTAAAGGAGTGTTTTAACAGTGAACTGAATGCCCTTATAAAAAGAAGAGAAAAACTGCATTTACGTGTGAAAAATGTTATAAACATGTTGTAACTCCTACTTTTCTTCCCTTTTAACCTGTATACAAATTTTACGGTAAAAACACAATGTAAACACCCTTGGGTATGACACAACCTACGCGAGAACTTTAGGTCGTTTTTTTCACGCGGTAGATGCCGGGTTAAGAAATTTCATATAACTAAGATAAAGTGCTCTAGGTTTTGTGAAAATTTAAACGATCTCTAACCTCAAAAATGAATAATATAGGAATACATCAGAATTGAAAAATTGAATTTTTTTTAATAAACATTTAGTACAGAATGGGCCCTGTTTATGTTATTTTTTGTAAATTTTTACTAATTTTTTCCCATTTTAGTAATAATTTCTTTTTCTATTTTTAGTTTTAGAATATTTTTCTTAAAATGTACTAATCAAATCTAAGAACCACAAAAAATATCAATATCTCCATTTTTTTAAAAATAAGTTGTAGTAAATATGCGGATACTTTAATTAATAAGTAAATTACTTCAAATACTTTAATTAATAAGTAAAGATAATATAGATATTTTTTTAAGCTTAATATATTTGTTCAGGCGCGTATTTTAACGTTTTTAAGATTAATCAGTATCATACTATTCCTGCGTGTTTGTAGTGCATGGTAATAAATTTAAACACAAAGCGCTGAATATTGTATCTCTTGTTTCTGAAAAGCGCATTCCATTCAAAAGTCTGCTATTTCTATTTTAGAAATTCTACGAATATTTAATAATGATACTATGAAAAAAAAATTTTAATTTTATTTTATGAATATTTGTGGAATTTGATGACATAAAATAAGGTTTTGAAATGAAATTAAAATTTCATTATTTAACACGTTTTGCATCGAAATATTTTAAAAATCGAAAAAATATTAAGAATTTTTGAATGATTTGGAAAGTAATATTTATAAGGTATTCGAATATATGTTGTTTAACTATGTCTGTGTTATAAATATATCAGGCAAACTAACAGTATCCCCATGATGTAGGCTTAAAGCCGAAGATTATATTCCCTGAAAAATGAATTGAGTGTGAGACCATAAACTAGAATCACAAATATAATTATTATCAGAACTAGAATCACAAATATAATTAAAGTGTTTTTCTATTTTATTTAAATGTTTGAATTCTGCTTTATTCTAAAATAAATATTCTAATTCAGTATTCTGTCTTACAAATTATTTACATTTTCAGTTACATTCAATACTAAACAAAATGTAAAATTACTTCCAGGATAAAAAAAATTGGCAACGTATGATAAGATACAAATAAGGAATATAGTGCAGATAATTTTATATAGTGAAATGTTTGTTTTTTAAATAAAAATAAAAAATCCTGTATAAGTTGATATGGAATAAGGATATTTTTAAAAAAATAACACATATTTTGTCACTTTAACTTTATTATTCACACACAACAAAAGAAGAAGAAAAACATATCTTAGATGTGTATGATGTATTACCTAATATTTTCTATAATGATAAGTTACAATGAGTAGTTGTCCAATTGTAAAAATTGATATAAAATAATATTATTATGCATTTTTAACAAAACTGTCTTTGGATGAATAAACATATAATAAAGAAGAATTTTATTATCTATTACACACACATAAATGTATGTTTTGCACGCATTAATTTTTATTATTAAATTAAGATTATGCATTATATTTAAAAAGTTGATGACATTATTTTTCTTTTGATTGATCTTCATGGTATTTTAAAATATCCTATTTTAATTTATATTATTTAAGATGTACTTACCATTACAAACTTTTGCTTTCTTCACTGCGTAACATGCTGTTTTTAATATAATTGGGAGTTTTAAGAGTTTATTGAAAATTCTTACAAGTGGTACATTTAAAAAGAACGTATGGATGGAAATTTTGTATTTCATTTAGAGCATTTTTATTTTTTTCAGTTTTAAAGTGGATTTTATTTTAGAAGTTTTACAATGCTAAATGGAACACAAACTTGAGATACTTCAAGAAAATATTATTGATTTTAACTTGAATTATTACAGAACAAAATATAGAAAGACAAACTCAAGTTTGGGTTTTATAATCTAAAGAAACATTTAAATTCCTTTAAACATGCATTGAATAATGTTATTAAAATTTAAACAAATATAGCTTTCTAAATTTTTTAAACTTTATCAATCGTTACTGAATGTAAACTTGAAGTAGTAATTACTATATTCAAAAATGGTTAATTTGTTGAAACTGAAAACAGTCAGTTTTAATATTGTAACATAATATATTAGATTGTAGGTCATTACTAATGTGCTAAATAGTTTGCATTCTGCAAAATTAAGATAAATGACTCATAACATAAAAAGAAACTGTTGGTAACGTACATAAACTACATCCAGACGAATCATAAACAAAAGAGCCTTTATGAGCTTTAATGAATTACTTATATCAAAATATTTTATATTTTTCTCATTATTCCCCTAAGATACATTAATATTTTGATTTAAGTAGTAAAGCAAAAATATTTACTGTAACTAATTATGAATACAGAATTTATGGATATTTTGAACAAGCGGGTTAAGAATGTTTTTTTTTTCAGTTAAGATGATTTTAAATAAGCCATAAAGAAAACATAACAAGTACGAGAAAATAAACTTTTAATGCAATAAATTTTAAAAAAACTCAAATCTGAAGGAAAAAAAATTGCTCTGAAATATGTTTATTACATATAATTTTCTTGAATCATTGGTATATGATTTTTTAATCCTAGGGAATAATGTATAAATATCATTGTTAATTACAAATATCATTCAGTTAAAATAGAAACTCAAAATAATTCTCATTTTACATCAATACATTTTCATATTGACTTTATTTTTTTTAGTAAAAAATCATTTCGATTTTATGTCTTACTATATTCTATAACCAAAAAAAAATGTTATATTACTGATATTTCCACGCGTTCGAATGAAGGAAGCGCTAATTGAAAACTTACACTGCAGTTTGATTCTAAATTTTTATTTTCAATACACTAGACGAAATTTAATCAGAACAGTAAAATAAAAGTTTGAAGTAATGGGTTTTTCAAAATTTCCAGTAGTCACTAGGAATTTTATGTACCGTTCTAACAATTGAGTCCAATCCAAAGAATGTAAAAATTGTCCTTTAACTTCGTGGAATCTTTAAGAAAAAATTCTATGCCATTTCGAAAGAAAATTTCTTACAATTCTTGTTCTGTTTAGTTACGTCTGGACATTCTGTCTACAAAGAAAGAATCTATATTTTTTGTCTACACTCTAAAACTATAAAAATATGTTTGATTTTTCCTTGGAAACATAGAGATTAAAATCTATTGAGACATACCTAGAAATTCTGTTAATTTATTTTGTGCTTATTACTTTTAGAATTTTCTAAACTCAATGGAATCACATTTATATCAGATTCGAAATAATATTTAAAGAAAATGAAAGCGGAAAAATTAGTCTGTATTCAAAGTTCTGTTCTCAAGTATTAATGAATAGAATTATGAATTTCAACTATGTATTGTAACATAATTGTAGCTCTAGTTAAATTTCTTGAGATAGACTAAGAGTGCGTATTTACTTTTATTTAAACAAACATATATAATGATTTCTCGGGTTTTTAAATCCCAATAAAAGAAAACATTTTAAAAGCAGCAGCGAATAAACAAAAAAAATCAGTAATAAAATTAGGTTATAAATAAAGTAATCCTGAGTTATAAAATCTAAACTTAAATCCGGACTATGTTTATACCAAGCTCTTTACCAGATACCATAAATCTAACTATAATTTTTCTTTTGCTCATTGAATTAGTCCTACAAGAATATTAAGTACAAATGAATGTTTTGGAGAAACCCCATTTCAAAATCACATAGATAAAGATAAAATATGCCAAAGACTTATAATGTCAGAAAAAATATTAACTTACAAACTACTTCAACTAATTAACTAAGAAATCATTTCATTTTAGTACTGATAAGAACATTAAGATACTTTTATTCGATTATTTTACCCTTAATATTTTCTCTGGCACTAAAGAAACTTTTACATATCATAAATGTTTCTTTTATTTTGCTTTAAATACGATCCAAAGAAAATGAAGCTGAGAACAATGCAAAAGAAATTTTTAAAGGTCAAAAACCACCGTTGTAAAATAATGAAGTATTTGAAGGAAAAAACATGAAGTTAAATATTTCTACTAAAATATAGTATACAAAGAGCTTTAAGAAAATGTGAATAAAGTATATATTGAATGTCTTTCCACTAAGCGTATGATAAACTTCAAACGCAGATGCATGATTAAAGATAAAATCCAAATGCAATGCATGTGAAACGGGTAAACGAACTGAAAGAAAACATTCAGAGTTTCATAATATGAACCAAAATTAAGACATAGAAATAAAAGAAAAACATATTAATTTTTACTACTGGAGGAAAAAATTCTAACGAATGAAGTTTTTTTCTGCAGGTGAATGTTTTATTAAAAACGTTCATAGCAATAATTCTGAAAGATACATATCGTCTTTTATTGAAAAAGTGGTTTTGTCTAGAACATTTTTCAAAAAATTTAAGTTGCATTTTTTTTCAGTTCATATTTTTATATGCATGTATCTTGTGATTTCAATTTTTTTTACGATTTACATACATTTTGCAAGACAATATAATATTATCTGCCTCACTCTTATTGCAACAGTTTTCCACATCTGATACATTTGATAATTTTGATGCAAATAACTTTTCATTATGATTTGCAGAATGTGCCATAATTTAATAATTTTATTAAATAGCTAATCACTTGAAAAAATATTCTACTAATACATGATTATAATGGAACGCAGATAATAGGTAAATATTATAAAACGTATGCTCTTAAATCATAAAATACCTACTTTCATCAAAATCCATGGAACGATTTAAGAAGTTTTAAATATGGGAATTTCGGTAACATAGAGTGAATGTGATAGCATTGGAATAGGTTAAAAGTCAATCTTGTAATATTTTAAAACAAACGAATACGACCGTATGAATTAAATGTTAAGTTCTTACTTATGAACTAAAAATAGAAAGATAAAAGGAAAAACATTTTTGAAAAATGAAAATGGTACATTTTTCAAAGTTTATAAATATTAGGTACAAATTCGGTTAAAAATAGTTGTAAATTTCACCTTCGGTTGGCAATACAATCGATTCATTTCTTAAAAATAAATCTGTTACAGCTTTAATTATTCCTCAGTCGAATCAAAAGATAGAAACAAAACTCTCTGAAAATACATACTATATTTTTTATAATTCAAAGTATATTATTGGTATAGGTTCCAGAATACGAAACTTTTGATGTTCACTTTTGAAAGAAAAGAAACTGTTTCAAATCATTTTTCTTAAATTTGAAAGTAGGTTGTCCCCTCATATATATCAAAGTGACAATGGCAGCGAGCTTACATCTGCTCTCCTACAAGAACCCACAAACTTGTGGCCACTGTGCAAAATTGTAAATGGTAGGCTAAAACATCTATCTAGTCAAGGATCCGAGGAGCGATCAACTCACGGTGTTGCAGTTAGTCTAGTGATATGTTTATTTACAATGACACAAAAAATTGTGCTAAAGGTTGTTAATTTGCTCAATTAATAAATAATTCCTCTTTTTATCTGACCATAATATGATTTAATTATTTGGAACATAACCAAATCCAGAACTGCAACGTAGACATATTTGGAAAGAGTTGCTTTAAAAACCTGTTGCTGAAGAAGGATCTACTTCTTAATTAGAAAGAACCTGATATTATTTTAGCACCAAAAGACTTACCAGCATTTTCAACTTCAAATGATCTATTAATAGTTAAATCAATTAACAATAACACTCTGTTATCCCACGATCTACTGGTAACTGGTTTATTTACAAAAAGATGGAGATGATTTACCAGAAATTGAATCAATTTTTTTTATTGACAATATCACAACTCGAACCAGTTAACAACTTTACTTCAACTTCTGCTACAACAATTAAAATATTTTCAGTTTTACTTGCATCAGAATGGGAAGCAGTAGTAAACAACAGTAAAGTATGTTCTGTTTTTGGTAGAATAAAATCAACTAGAATCCATCCATGTGACATCTGTAAAAATTCGGTGCATGCAATATGTGAAAATATAGTAACAGAAGAACGATATGGAATGAAAATTTAATGCTGTTTATGCCAAAATGAGGAGAGCACTGAAGTTCAAAGGGAAATTTTTGCAAAACACCCCTGAAATGATCAGATGAAAAAGTTGAAGAATTTTTTGAAGAAGTTTAAAGATGTGTAAGGGAATTCCACACTTTCTTAGTACATGTACCTAAGGAAGATAGATGTCTGTTAGATGTAAATAACATTTCAGGGTTGTTATTAAATTTTTAAAAAATAATTTATATCAAATTGCTACTTTAGAATAATAAAAAATTAATTACTTTATAAAACGCTCTTCAAATAACTACTACATTTACTGAAAGAGTTCCACACATTAATCTAAGTTTGTATGAGGTTGCAACTTATTGAAAAAGCAATTTTAATTTAATGTTAATTCTTAAGCATTATGCAAATAATATTTACAGAAATCGTATAAAAAATCCCAGTCTCATTAAAAATTTTTAGCAAATTATTTATAGCAAATTTATAGCTTATTTATAGCAAAAACACTCAAATATAGCACAATAACTTTGGAACGTTCGGGATCATTTTTTTTCTTTTTATATAAAAATAAAATCAGATTATTTATTATAAAAAGGATGCAAATTGTTCTTAAGTAGAGAAAATTTAATAAAAATTTTAAGCGGCCACTTACTACTTCGCTTTATATTTTTGAGCGTTTAGCGAGTACTTAAAAGATTTTTAAGTATTTAATACAAAAACTAATCGCATTACGCCAAATTATTTGCTTTATTTTACGTTTAAGAAAAGCTAAAGCAACGGAAAAATTTATTGATAAGCAAATATAAAAACACTCATATATAATACTCTAACACCACTGTTTTATTAACCTAAATGATTCTTAGTCTAAATTACAGCCTGAGTTGAAGTTATTTTTATGTGATTAAATTAAGTGATTAACTTTCGAAATGCGATTAAGTTAGGTTAACTTTCATAGTCTTAGAATTTTTCTTCAATATTTAATTTTCTTCAACTAACTATACATTTTTTTCTTTACGTCAAGGAAGTCTTAATATTATTGATCAAAACTTAATAAATTCATTAGTTTTGCAGAAATTTTTATAACAAATTTGTTGGAATTCGAAAAATCAAAGGCTTTTTTTGTTTCTAATAATGCAAAAGTAATTACTTTCTGAGAATATACTTTAACTATTAATTACTTTTAAGATTAGACACAAAAAAGTTATTACTCTATGTTATGAATGAGAATGAGACTTTAGAAATTGATTTTGATGTAGAATGCAATCATGAATTGTATAACGAACGGATTTTGACTTACCGCCATTTTCCATGCTGGGCGTATAAACAGTGTGGAAGTATTTCTTATAGAGCTGGATGAAGTAAGTATAAATTACGATTATTGAGTAACACAAATAAGGTGACAAGTATACTTTTCATGTATATATTTTCTTCACACTCACATTTATATGACTCATCATTTATATATTTTCTCCGTTACATGGAGAAAAAGAAAAAAAGATTTCACAACACATAATCACAAGAACAGCGACCATTACAACCGAATAATCCGAATCGAATGTCATTTTCCCGCCGAATCACACCTGGTTCCAGAAGAAAACAAAGTTCAGTTCGTGGCGCCATCTCTGGACGGCGAAAGGAGTCAACTGTTCTTAACATCCTCCGGGGGGCGGGAAGATGTAGTCGATGGTGGTAGGGGCAAGACTGCAACTTGAGAGACTGGTCTTGTCATGACTCCACTTGAGGTCTGGATAGTGACGACACGGCATATTCCGTCAGCTCCAGTATGTGTGGCCACAATCCGTCCAGGAGTTCACCTGGTGGATTATTGATTAGAACGAGGGATCCTACCGTTAAGTCTTTCTGGCCCTGCATCCATTTGGTTCGGGACTGCAAGGTGTTGAGGTAGGAGAGCTGCCAGCGAGACCAGAACATCCTTTTCAACTTCATCAGAAGAGACCACCTAGAATGAATACTCAAAGATTGGTTAGTCAGACTGTGATCAGGGAGTTCAAGCAAGGGACACCCGATAAGAAAGTGTCTGGGTGTTAACACCTGGAGATCCTTAGGGTCTGATGATAGCGGATAAAGAGGACGTGAATTTATGCACGCCTCGATTTGGCACAGGATTGTAGCTAACTCTTCAAAGTTCTGCACAGCCGCCTTTAAGGTTTTGCGCAAATGATGCTTTGTGAGTTTGACTGAGGCTTCCCACACACCTCCGAAATTCGGTGCATATGGAGGAATGAAGTGCCACTGAATGTTTTCGCTTGACGAATAGTCCTGGACATTAGAGTTGTGAAGTAATTGAAACAAGTCCTTCAAGTAAGCTGAAGCACCAACGAAGTTTGTACCGTTGTCAGAATAAATGTCTGATGGATAGCCACGGCGTGACACAAATCGACGCAGTGCTGACAGAAATGCTGCTGCTGATAGCGAAGATGCGAGTTCAAGGTGCACAACTTTAGTACACATGCAGATGAAGGGGCAGATGTAAGATTTGAAGTTGCTGGTCTTGCGAGTATGTTGCCACTTTGTCGTGATAGGTCCAGCAAAGTCAATGCCTACTTTTTCAAAAGCACGACAAGGGGTGATTCGTTCGATGGGTAGATCACCCGTCATTTAAAAGACAGGCTTCGCCACAAGCTTAAAACAGTCTAGGCAGTGGCGCAGTTCTTTTCTGACAGCTGATTTACCATTAGGTATCAAAACTGCTGACGAATGAGGGATAAATCTAGTTCCTGCCTAGCATGGAAATTGACCCTATGAAAATGTCTAATGATTAGACTTGTAAAGTGATTATTTTTTGGTATAAGCATAGGATGCTTTTGTTCAAATTTAAGAGTTTGTTGTAGACGAAGACGTCCTCCGACACGAAGAATTCCCTCAGAGTCAAGGAATACACTCAAAGACTGAAGTTTGCAAGATTTGGGAAGAGGCTTGTTATATATATATATATATATATATATATATATATATATATATATATATACATTTCAAGAGATTACGTTCTGTATGGTATTCTCCATTTTGTAACAATTTGGCTACCTATTTGATTGAGGTTTCTAATTCATGTGTATATAAAGACCCAGCAACTTTGGACACTGATTTGGAATTCTGGTAGAATCTGAATATCCATGCAACAGTCCTAATTACTTTCATGTACGAGGAAAACTTATACAAGAAACTAAGAGAATACTCAACACCAGTTGAAAGAACAACAGAGTTACTTAATGATTCAGACTGATCAATAGGAACAAGTGGAACTGGCTGTTCAGAGAAAGGAAGAAATGAATTGGAAGAAGGATGGAAATCATGAAGCCAATTTTGGACCAGCTACCCACTCTGAATTTTCAAGAAGTTGTTTCAGGTAGAGGCCTCTTGTTGCCCAATCTGCCGGGTTTAATTTTCCCGGAATGTGATGCCAAGATTCTTTTGAGGTTAGTGTGTGAATTTTCCCAACCCTGTGTTGCACAAATTGATTTCCTTTTACAGGTGGATTATTTATCCAACTCAGTGTAATTGTTGAGTCACACCATAAATATGTATCGTGAGTGATGTTAAGAGATCTCTTAAATGTATCTAGAAGTTCAGCTAGAAGCAAACCACCACAAAGCTCCAATTTAGGTAATGATATTGTTTGTACAGGTGCCACACGAGTTTTTCAAACCATTAAGAATAAGTGTGGCGAATCCGAAACAACACGTACGTATATTACGGCTGAATATGCCTTTGAGGAGGCGTCACAGAACCCGTGAATTTCACAGTGTTTAGCATTTAGTGTTTGAACATATCTATGAACTTTTATTTGTTTGAAGCATGAAATTTCTGCTTGAAACCGATTCCATCTCTTAAGAATGTCTGATGATATCTCATCATCCCAGTCAAGCCCTGCCTTCCACAGGTCTTGAAGAATAATCTTTAAAATTATAGTTGAGGGAGAGACAAACCCCAGAGGATCAAAGATGCGTGCGATGATTGATAGCATCTGTCTCTTTCTGGATACCTGGTCTGGTAAGACTGCTCCTACTTTAAAATAATCCTGGTTTGAATCCCAGAATAATCCAAGAATTTTCTGGATGGACTCATCATCAAATGAATGTGATGATGATGATGATGAATGCCCAGAGGAACCGAGCTCACCCGAAAGAGGGTTTAGAGCTACAACCGATCCCTCGGGAAACAACCACCCTCACACCCAGATTTTATTGCAAAAAAATATTCAAAGTTTACATTTTAAACAATTCCAACTTTTTTACAAATACAAAAAAAATAGTAAAAATATACAAAACAAATGCAACATAAAGACAAAAAAAAAAAGACAGAAAACAGGAAGCATAAATAATTACATTAAAAAAAATAGTTTCTTTGGAATCAAATTTCCAGTTGATGACACACCACTTCCTGTCGATATTTTCCCGCCATTTGGTTCTTCAGTTTTCAGAAAAAGGAAATGATTCATCAAAAGGAGGATTACTTTTTTTTCCCTTCCAGATATCCTCCCCCATTTTTTTTAAAATTTTTTTTTAAAGAAACATAAAAGAAGATAGCAGCAGTTAAAAATAAATAAATAAAGAGAGAAAAGGGGGGGGGGAGATAGATTATTGGATTTTATTTGTCTTTAGACTGTTTGGCAAGTCTGACAAGACTTCTGGATGAGTGCATGACCATTTTCGCAGCTCAAATCTACCAGCTGACATTAAATTTTGCAGTTCGTGAACAATTTTCCTAGCCGAGTCCAATGAGTCAGCACCGGCTAACAAATCGTCAACATAGAAACTATCTTTTGCGAGCTTAGCTGCCTGTGGAAAACGATGTTTTTCATCCTCACATAATTGTTTCAAAGTTCGGATGGCAAGAAATGGGGGGCACAAGATGTACCATAGGTAACTGTATTTAATTTGAAAATCCCTAAAGGTTCCTCTGGAGACTTTTTGCAAAATATTTGTTGAAAGCATACATCATCTTGTGATATTAATATGTCTATAAATTTTTGCAATGTCAGCAGAAAAAGCAATTGGGAAGAATCTGAATTTAAGTAAAGTTAGAAAAATGTATGACTGTAGTTTTTTTACCAGTCAGGAGAAAGTCATTCAAAGAATTTCCATTTGTACTTTTGAATGAGCCGTCAAACACCACCCTTAATTTGGTTGTGGAACTAATATCATTAATCACACAATGATGTGGCAAGAAATAATGTGGAGGTTTTACATCTGATGCGAGAGGCGTCATGTGACCAAGGTTTTGCTATTCCTCCATAAATTCTGTGTATTGTTCTTTTAATTGATTATTAAAGTGAAGTTTTCTTTCAAGAGAATATAATCGTTTTAATGTTCCCTCCTTACTATCTCCAAGACTTGAATCATCTCTAAATGGTAGTTTTAGAATATATCTACCATTAGCATTACGAATATGAGAACTTACGAATATAGACTCACATAGCTCATCCTCATCCTTTTACGGAATGTCCTTAGGAACAGATTCAAGTTCCCAAAATTGTTTCTGATATAATTCTTCATGGTGAATTAACGTAATCAAAGCTTGGCAGCGAAATTTAATGTCGAGGAGGCATAGTAATAAAGCAGTTTCGTTAAAAACATTTTTATTCTTTAAATAAGTGAAGTGAATCTGCTCGCCACTGGAGCAATTAAAACATTAAGTTAAAAAAAATATAATCATCAAAATATAATTTAACCAGATTTTGGTTAACTGTGATTCGAACCCTTCAACAAACCAGCTGCACACATCCCATATGCCCTCAATCGAAGAGCAAAATCACCTTGTCCGAAAACCGACGATCTCCTCTCAACCAACCTCGGTCTCCTTAAATACTTACACGAGCCAAGTTAGTTAAATTTACATTGCATCCGTTGCCAACTACAAATCTCGAAACTCGCACAAAGGTCGGGTTCGAATCAGTTTATTTACTTGAGATCATGGCGCGTGGTTGGAAAAACTTAAGGACCATAAAAATTCGGATCCTAAAATATTTTTTTTTTCAAATGTCTAACAGTTTCAAAGAATGGTCTATGTTTAAAAGGGTACGACAGAATAGGGATGAATTTTGATTATATGGTGTATTTATGGTACCTGACAATAAATGACCTAATTTTGTCGGCAATGCTGATTTGGTACCTTTGGGTCCCATTATAGGAGTCCCTGAAATTAATGTCATAAAAACATCAGCACCTAGAAGAATGTCTATTTCATTTTCAATATAAAACGTTGTATCAGCAAGAGTTAGATATTTGATATGAGGCCACTCATGATATTTAATTAGAAAGTTTGGCATAGCTGAAGTGACTTTCGAGACTAACAAAGCTTTTACTTGAAATTTATCAGAGGAAACACAAGAAAAAAATTCCAAATTTGTCGAATATAATGAAGTTTCAGCAAATGTTTCATTTACACCTACTAATTTATGATTGGTGTGTTTTAATGGCAATTTTAAGAGATCAGCACATTGCTTGGAAATCAAAGAATTTTGAGAAGCATTGTCTATCAAAGCACGGCAAGTTATTAGTTGTGACCATGTTTAGATTTAACATTTATTAATGCTGTGGAGAACAATACGTGACCTTCTGCCAATTGTGTGCAATTGTTAGACACTGTCAGAACAGAATTTGCTTGAGTATCTGCTGAAGGACTGACTGAATATCTGTGTAATAATGTATGGTGTCTTTCAGAACAGTTTTTGCAAGAGAAACCAATTCTACATGTGTCAAGCCTGTGGTTACTCCTCAAACAATTGGCACATAAATTATTGTTCCGTACTACTTGCCATCTTTCATTTACATTCATAGAATTAAAAGTTGGACATTTGAATAAGGCATGGCTTTGACAACATAGAATGCAATTGTTTCTTTTAACAACATCTAATTTTACCGCTGATTTTACTTGGTTACATTTGACAACAGTAGTATTTTTACATTTGATTTGTTAAATGAATTTAATGGTTTAACATTACCTTTCTTAATGTCAGGTTTTACAAATTTTAACTCATTCAGACCACGAGCTTCTCTTTTAATGAAAACTCTAAATTCCTCAAGAGTGGGAATTTTATTATTTTCTCCAAAGATAATTCCCACCGTTGACTAATACATGGATCCACTTTGAAAATGAGGAAATTTATTATGATCAACTCTGTTAATGAATTTGTTTCTAAATCTAAAGTTTTCAAATTTCGAATGACTTCATTTCAAATATTTATTATTTCCAAAAGCAATTTTGAAGTATTTGAACTGGATATCTTAATACTAAATAGCTTATTTATTTGGCTAAGAGCTAATTGTCGTCTGTTTTCATACCGACTGCACAGTATATTTCAACAGTGCTGAAGATTGTCCACAGTAATTGCAAAACCCCGAATTAATTTGGCTGCATCCCCGCGAACAGAAGCCTGCAGATATTGCAATTTTTCAAGATCACTTATTGATTTGTTATCTAGAATAGAAGACTTAAATAACTCTTTGAATGAAATCCAGTTCTCGCAGTTTCCATAAAAATGCGGACCTTCCAGTTTTGGTAAATTAACTACTGAAGACTTTACATGGATACTATTATTTACTTCCTCAACCTGAGATTTTTGTTCAAGGTCAACAACCCAATTGAATAGTATATCTTTATATTTCATATAAATATCAAATTATTCATCACTTTCATGCGTTGACAATTCACCGAATATTTCAGTTTATCTAGTTTCGTATTGCAACACTTGTGTTTTTAAAACACGTATGCGTGATTTATTATCATCGCATTCATTTATCCTACTTTCAAAAACTTTTAATTCTTTTATAATTAAATCAAATTTACCACTATTTTTCGACTGTTTTGGAGCCATGACTTATGAATGAAATTTTAAAATTCTACACAAAATACACAACTATACCAATAATAACAAATGCCGACACAATGAAAATACTCAACTATCAAAAAATATTTGTACAAAATAGAACAAAAGAATGTCTAGAATCAAATAATAAATAATATCAATCAAAATGTATAAGAATACTTCATGAATTCGTATCAGAATAAATGCACTAGAATAAGAATATCGAGTATGAAACGAATAATTAAAATAACAAAGAATAAATCACATCAATTTTTCGGTGACTCGACGAACCACATGTAATGAATGAGAATGATACTTTAGGAATTGAATTTGATGTAGAATGAAATCATAAATTGTATAACGAACGGATTTTGACTTACCGCCATTTTCCATGCTGGGCGTATAAACAGTGTGGAAGCATTTCTTATAGAGCTGGATGAAGTAAATATAAATTACAATTATTGAGTAACACAAATAAGGTGACAAGTAGACTTTTCATGCATATATTTTCTTCACACACTCACATTTATATGACTCATCATGTAATATATTTTCTCCGTTACATGGAGAAAATGAAAAAAGATTTCACAACACATAATCACAAGAACAGCGACTATTATAACCGAATAATCCGGATTGAATGTCATTTTCCCGCCGAATCACACCTGCTTCCAGAAGAAAACAAAGTTCAGTTCGTGGCGCCATCTCTGGACGGCGAAAGGAGTCAACTGTTCTTAACACTCTATCATTATTTTTATCTGTTGAAAAAAAGAAAATGAAAGTTCTTTTTTAAAATAATTATCAGGGATATACATGATTTTTCATAAAAATAAGAAAATGCTATAAATATATATATTTAATGATTTATCTGTAAATATTAATCATGAAAATTATTTGAAAAATATTCAATTCACAGATACATACTTAATATATTATGTTAGATTTATAATCATGTTGAAATGAAAAGGAATAATCTACTATAAAGATTACACTACGGAAAAACATTTTATTTTCCTGAAAAAAGTGTTATTTTTGATGACTTCTGCCTGAAAACCAACATAATGGCTATTTCCGTTGGCATATTGACATCATAGATATTATAATATCAATTTGTGTTTTATTTGCAACTAAAGAAACAAAAACTATTTATTAAAAATGTCATTTTTTGATTACTCTTGAACTGCATACAGTGAAAAATTGAATATATTACTTATAAAATAGGACGATAAAAAAAAGAAATCGAATTTCTTTGCAAATAACTTATTAATTTTCTTTGACTAAAATATAACACATTATCAATTAGAAACTAATTGTGCTGAGGATAATAAATATATTACATTTTCCATATATATATAACATCTCTATGCTACAATTCATCCTCCATATTCAAATTTAATAAGGAATCAATGACGACACAGTTGACAAATAATCGTTTATTCAGAGTTCATCCATGTGATTATTTAAATGCAATAACTCCTTTACAGGAGGAATAATCTATAGATAAACATTGTGACGGGGCTATTCGCGAGATTTCGAACTAATCCTCATGGGAAACTTTGAGGCCAGTATTTATACTAATTCACAGCCTTTTCGGGAAAAACACGAGATAGATATATGTTAATTAGTTCGATTATATAAAGTATATATATATATATATATATGGAAAAAATTTATATATAAAATAGAACATAACAGGGAAAAAAAATTAAGATCAAATCTAATGAAATACAAATAAGAACCTAGCGAGTCAAAATGCAATTTCGGACTTAGGACCGAATAAGTGGGGTTAAACTAGTTTGAAGGCGCCAACCTTCCCCCTTTGCAACTCGGTAGGAAAGACCAAAATAAAATAAATAGAAATTTAAAGTATACAAAATCCAAAATATAAAAGATCCAAAGTATAAAAAATCTCATAGAAATATGAAAGAACAACCGACTACTATTAAGCAAAAATTCTCCCAAAATGTTTAAGCAGAAAAATATCAAAAGAATTACCCAGTAAAAGGATTCTTCCAAAAAGATTTTAAAACTTCTGCTCACAGAGCTTATTTCAGGAGATCCAACACTCTTGAAACCGATGAAAAGCTTATATATGTTGTGTTAAAAATCTAAATTGCACTTAAACGCATCCTTTATACCAGCTTGTAAGGAAGACGCCAAGAAAGATTACATTCAAATTTAGTAGGCTATAACTTGGTTGGTTGACACAAATGTAGAAAATTGGTTGGTTGTCAAAATGTAGAAATTTGGTTTGGTTGCTAAAAATGTAGAAATTTTTCATATTATAGGATTTTTAAGAAGGGTGTTTAAAAAATAAACTGTGTGAAGAGTGTTAAAACAGAATCTTCACAGCAAAACCACTAAAATGCTGACTTTGAAATCCTATTGTTGTATGGTGGTTTTGAAATCAGAAATAGCAAGACGATTAATGTATTTGTGATGAATATATGTTCTTAAGAAGTTAAAAGGATAGTCATGATCTAAGCAGCATTGGAAGACTTTCTTGATATTATTAAATTTATCTATTTTGTTGGTAGTTAAGTTATCATTCCTAAGTAAAAAATTCAAAACAATATTTCTGTAAATTGATAGATGCAAATTGCTGTTCCATACAGGAATTTTAATTACATGGAAACTAAAAGAATCTCTTTTGTCATAAATGTTACAGACTACTCTATTGTCAATAAGATGCAAGTCTAAATCTAGGAATTCAACCATATTAGAGTTAAAATTAGTTTTAAGAAGGTTGAGATTGTCATAGTAGAACATAATATTTGGTTTGAAATCACTATTTTTACCAAAAACTATTACATCATCTATATAACGGTATAATAAGAAAGAATCATCAAAAATATGATCAATTTCAAAAAAATGTAAATATAAGTTAGCTAAACTATTACTGGCAGGACCACCCTGAGGTAATCCTCTGATCTGTTTAAAAAGATTTTGATCAAATGCTATGAAATTTTCTTGTAAAACAAGATTAACCAGGATATCAAATTTTTCCTTTTTCATTGAATTATGCAAATCATATTTATCATAAATTAAATGTAGAGAATTAAAAAGGTCCTCGAAGTCAAAGCCGTGCATGGAAAAAACTGTCATATCCCTCGTGACTCTAACAATCTCTAAGCCATTTTTAATTATTGCCGTGTGTTGAAAGCCATCGATAGTATTTTGAAGAAGGGATTGTAAAATCTTCCCAGACTTCGTTATATATGTATTATACCCATTAGTAATACTACGGAATTTTATTGGATTTTTGTGGAATTTTGGTGTTAAAAAAATTCGTGGGTATTTAATAGTTTTGAGATGGAATATTTAATCTTTTGTTTAAAGCCAAAAGACGATTATCATCTTCTCTATTACTGTGAATCGACTTTTGAAATGCATTATTCTTTAAAATATGATCACTTAATAATTTACTATAAAAATATTTACATATTATTGCATAATTAGCAGAGACTTTATCAACATAAGTTATCACGAAATCCTTTTGAATATTATCTATCGATACTTTAAGGTCTTTATACATAATTTCATTTTCAACGCTGAAATCCAAATTTCCAATTTCTATTGCTACAAGAGATCTAAATTGATTGAATGCTTCTATCGGCATTCCGTATTTAATAGCCATTTTAAGGTAGAAAGTATCCAAATCTCTTGTGATTTGTTTTACAACGTTGGATTTATTTTTTGTGATCATAAGTCTAAAGCCAGTACCGTTTTCCATAAAATTTCTCAATAAATCATCTTTTACAATGCCAAGGTCTCCAGTGACAACGTGCTGATGATATTCATCGATATAATCACAATACAAATAGCATTTACACTGCTCCGGACATAGGAGCTCCGAAACTTGATTAGAATTGAAAATAAATCTACCAAGTTTCTTGTTATATTTGAAAGCCTTTTTAATAATAATATTTTTAATAGGAAAAAAGGATTGATATTTCTGAAATATACCTGAAAAATTAATTTTGTTAAAGGATTTATTCATAAATAACATGGTACAATATTCTGTAGTGTAATTTTCTACTGCATCTAATTTGATATTCATTTTTTGTACTAGATAATTATTAAGATCTCTAATCATATGCATACCATGGGAATCCAAAAACTTATATCTGCTTAAAATATCTGTCATAATTTTAATTTCTGTTTTATTCATTCCAAACATAAAAGATTTAATTAAGCCTCCATTAAAGTTATCATCAAATTTATTAGCTAACTCCAACATAGACCTCTTGAGAGTAGTGCTGTTTCTTGTAACTCTCTTTCCACGCTTAGATCTTGAAATTCTTGAGATTCCAACTTTAATGTTGTTACCAAAAGATTTATCGAATTTCGGAATAAATAATGACTCTTCAGATTTTTGTTTAAATGATGGCAAAACATTTCTGCCGTTCCATATTATATTCAGACCATAAGGATAAAATGTTCTAAATGCACCTATACAAAAGTTTTATATATATATATTTCCTATATATATATATATATATATATATATATATATATATATATATATATATAGGTTTTGTAGATGTAGAGGGAGAAGGAGCCACCAAGCTGTCACGTAAGTTAAAAATCGGAGAATTGCTTCATGAACTTACCTCGCGTTTAATAGGTATAAATTATAAGAGTAAATTGTTAGATTGACGATTGAAGATAGTTGATTCAGTATCGACCTGAGGTTAGTTAGTGATCGTCTCCTTGTCCATTTCTGGTAGTCGTGTTTACTTAGAATTGAGTATCAGGATTAATCAACGTTTTGGGAATCACTCCTAGGTTTCTTCTTATAGTTAAACTTATGATTGATTAAGTGTTTGTCAGACTTGAATAAATATATTTGTTATTATGGCTTTGTTGGTGATGATATGTTTCCT